>JAPYYV010003192.1:0-24161 GCA_030522625.1 Copidosoma aretas
CAATTTTTAAGTTATTGATATGACTGATTATCCACCGTTTGAGCTCCCAACAATAGCTACCACTTGCCCACATCATAACGGTGCATATAAATCTATGTGAGCTGCCCATAATGTTAGACGGATGAAAAGGTTCTACTTCAACATGGAGTGGGAAGATGTTACCGACACTAAAGAAAAAGATGTGTAATACAAACAAAAATCAATGTACTTTTTTTTCCAAAAATTATGATTATCATGAATAAATGTATTAAATTGAAATTAATTGTTGATACTATACATAACTTTTCCTTAACCTTCCTTACGATCAAAAATCATGATATATAGCTCTTACTCACATTGTAAAATGTGTCATATACTTACTACACATATGTTTTGGACACTTCAGCACACAAAATTTTACAGCTGTTTGGAGGGGGTAAGGTGATCATGAACAAATTTAACGTATATGAACGAATGTCAACGCAGAGTGCAGCTCAGTTTATTACTTGGTATCAAACGTGACAGATACGCGCTAGTATAGCAAGCTTGAGTTGTGAAAATGGATTTATTTAAGGATGATTTTGTGATAGAGATCCAAGTTTTTCTGGACGCATCGTGACAGTCTTTACCGAAAGAAGTGGTGGTAATGTCTCTTCTGAGACCTGTGATTAATCATTGGATTGTGCGCCCTCCATGCCATTTTTCTATTTTACCTAAGGATGTTCGTCGGGAAAACGATTGGCAGTCGACGCGAGAGCACGGTCTTCGCTGGTTCGAAGGTGATTGTTCTATTAGACAATTGAAACAACACTTGTGTGCCGTAGCAAAAAATGCATATCGAATTTACGTTTACCGACACAGTAAGGCCACTTATTTGGAATCTATTATGAAACGTACTGTGATCACGTTCAAGACTAAATGGCACCATCGCTTTACTTTCTTAAAACTGTAGATTCCATGAATTCGTTAATGTGTGGCGCTCATGAGACACAAAAAGTTGTATTTGGCAAGTTTTTTTGCGCACTTAGTAAAGCTTATCAAATTAAATTATTGCTTTGCTAATTGGTCAAAAGCCCCATTGAACTGGACTCTGAATGATTTTTAAATGCGCTAGAAAGTTATAAGAGGGGGAAAAGTAATGGAAGGTCCTACTCCTTTGATGAAATTGATGGATCGGTTATTGCTAATGCTGGAAGTGAATCTGAGAAATATGATGGTGAATTTGAGACTGATAATGCAACTAAATATATAAACGCTATTATGAACTTTTTCGACAAACGACATGGGAAATAAAGTATATTTTGCAGTAGTAATATTTATATTTTTACTTTCTTAAAATAAAAATGAAGAACTATGTTAGGCTTCATTCATCTAATGAGCATCGAGCAATCAACATGGGTCCATACTCTAGTAAATCAAGTAATTTGGGGAGCAGCAAGACCAAGGAGGATGAAGATTGCTCAACCAAAAATCAGTGGAAATTATTATTCCGAAAATATTCACTCTTATCCGAAGAAAGATGGATATAAAATAATTCAAAAGAAGTAAATAACTGGCCGTGGTATAGGCCATGAATCTTTTTCTTTTTTTTTGTATGTTTTCAAGCTATTCTAAATATAAGTATTAAATTTAAATTTGTTCTTATTATTTAAACAACCCAAACACCTGTTCCTTACGATCCCAAACTATTGTTCAATGATTATAAAAAAGAACAAATGCGTTTGAGTGAGCAGGCATAGAAGGACCTTCATCGAAGATGAGAGAAATACCTACGCTGATAAGAGAGCAGATCATAATTCGTCTCGATCAGTACGGGAGATTGGAGTCAATGAGAGTTGCGCTGTTCCCCCGCCGCATACATCTCGTCCTAATATTCGCGGTCTGTCCCTCTCTTGCCCGTCTCAACAACGTCCTCCACAATGACTCGTCTACAGAAACCTTTACCACCGCACCTTCCATTCGCTTTCTTGCCCGCCTCGACGATATCCTCCGCGATGACGTAGACCCCTTGCCATCGCCTCTCGGCACTTGAGTCGACAAAGCCCCGCATCATTCGATACCCCCGCATTGATAAGACGGACAAGGCATAGTGTTGCGAGCGCGCGTATAGCCAGCATCTCTTGATACGTACGTACACATCCGCTGATATGAAACCTACGCCAGAATATTATAATGCGTAAGAGAGGAGAGGTATGATCATCGTGTTACTTGTGCCGAGCGTTGTTCACAACGTGCTTGTCTCTGCTAATCATATCTCTCGCTCTGATTGAAAACAAAAATGCGTTCGAGTAAGCAGGCATAGAAGGACCGCGTCAAAGATGAGAAAATACATAAGCTGCTAAGAGAGCGGGCGTCTCGAGCAGTACGGGGGATTGGAGTCGATGAGAGTTGTTCCCAACCGCATACATTTCTTTCTAATATTCACTCGTTCTCTCTCTCTCTCTCTCTCTCCCTCTTGCCCACTTAGACAGTATCCTCCGCGTCTCGCTCTTTCTCTCGCTCTCTCTTGCCTACCTCGACAGCATCCTCCGCGTCTCGCTCGTTCTCTCGCCCTCTCTCCCTCTTGCAACATCCCCCGCGCTCCAAACCTTTGCCATTGCCTCTCAGCACTTGAGGAGCTGAGGTGGGGAGTCGTGGCGTCAGAGCACTGGGGCAGAACTACCTATACCACTGTCGGGTGAGCTATAGCGGGTGAGCTGGTACCGGCTCGTATCAGTCGCGAAGTCAGAGCTCATGTTATAACACGGGTAACTCACCCCACCACTACTGTGCTACAGCGGGTGAGCTATAGTGGGTGGTCTCGTACCAGCATGGTCTGGTAGCAGCATGGTCTTGTAGCAGCATGGTCTGGTACCAGCATAGCTTATCTACTCACTTATGGATTCTTATTGTTATTTTAATTAAAAAAAAGGCACGTGTTTAGCCTTAGGCTAGCTGCATAGTAACATTGGTTTCATGGGTTGCTTACTAGATATTCGAATTTTTATTGCAAAATTTGTTTATGTTAACAATTTATTAATAAATAATAATAAACAAATCGACTTTTTTCCAATCTTGGACAAGCTACATACGGTTATGTTGGTATTTTGGATTGCTGCTTGTTAAGCAAAGCTATGTGATCGAGGATTATCAGAATCCAGAGATATTTAGGATGGTCTGCAGTCCAGACGCAATATTTTCACGAGTGATACCTACATTTGTATGGCACTAGAGTTACTTTTGCGTCAAGAAAGAGCCACTTCCGCATCAGATGTATAGGCTTTTGCCAGCACGCTTATAGAATTTTTTGATGAGTAAAGTGAGTAGGACTCTCGACATTTATTAAATGGCCGGGATTGTCAAAAAAAAGTCTTTAAAATAAGAAGATCTCTGAAACATCTAGCTTAGCACAGTCTATTTAATGTATGGCAGAAAAATTTTTGGCTATGATGCGTCCAAGAGATCTAAGATGGACAATCGAGTTGCGGTTTTAAGAACTACAAATCTCAACATGCATGTAGTAGTTTTTATTAGATGTTGGATATTTAACAAGAATTTTTTTTGTAAGATATTAATAGTAGCGTGTGCAACATAAATGAGAGAAATAACTAGTATTACATACTTTAGTGTAAATTATTCGATTTTAGTCATCTCAATGTTAGAAGTGACTTAATGATATTTTTGTACTAGTGATCAGCGTTTCACAGCAGTAATAAACAATGCAATATTTTAAAGCCAGAATTATCTATTTTCTTCCATTTTTTTCTACGACAAATAAACTTCTGTATTTGACACTTATTCACCAAAAGTTTTACACAGTAATTAGACAAAACTACTTTTTACGCATTCAGCAATAATCATCCTAGCGAGTTGAATCCTCGCTGTGCAAGATATACTCACAGCAGGTGTCCTGCAGGTTCAACTACAGCGTCTTGCGCTATAAATTAGTATAATAATTATGTACTGGTATATTGTACAGGGTTAGCATTTCAGATTCTTGATGTCGAACATTTTCAGAAGTACTAAAATCGTAGTAAAAGTCATTTAAAGTAACTTCTACTCTGAGGTAATGCATGTTAATACGGATGGAAGTTAAAAAAAAGGTAAGTACCCGACAAATCGTCATTCTTAAAGTACATACTAATATTGAAGGACCAGGGCAGCAGAACAGTATGTTGTTTGGGGGGGCTTAAATAGCATTTTTGTATATATAGAGATATACATCTTTGTATAAAAATTTTCAAACTGGGGTGCTAAAGAGGTTGAGCCCCCCCCCCCCTTCCGCAGACTCTGTTCAAGGAAGAATCTATATGCAGGCAATTTAAAAAAAAATTCTACTGTCAATTATATCTAGTGATTGTGTAAATTCTTTAAATTTAAGTATCAAACTCTAGCAGCTATTCCTAGCCTCTTCACCTTAGCACCGTAGTCATTCTGCATCGTACATTTGTAAGACCGTAGTATCTACCCTTTATATTATCTAAAGGGCTGTAATATTAAAATATTAAAATATCTGTATAATATTATGTTGATAAGACTCCACAGCACGTTTCATAAAATGTAAAATTGTGGGTCACCAAAAAAATATTATCTCGAGTCCATTATTATATTATCAGCTATCGGAATTGAACTTTTTCCATTATCACTTCTGCACAGCTGTCAATTACTTTTTAAGAGCCCACAGCTATTAATCCAAGGCTTGCATGATCCCACCAAATACTACACTGAACATCGATTAGTTTTTTTATGTATCGAATAAAACAATAATTTACGACATCGTACGTGCTATTGTTGAACAACAGAAAACTGACTACTGTTCTTTCAGATTACGCATAAGTGTTTGCAATAACAAAAGATCCCAAAAAAAAGGGAGAATGTCTATACCACTTCTGATAGTACTGCAGTATGATACTCGATAATCGTTCACGTATAGTTACTCGCATCCCTGTTCCAGGTCATAGACGTTCAGGCCAAGTAGCTCACCAACAACAGTCGAGAACAGCAGATCTACACTATACAAAATTATAACATCCAAACACAGCTACGAACCTAATTACTTAATAGAGATGCATACTTCATACAGCTCCCACAAAAAATATTTTTAGGTCCTTTCTGTAGCAGTAGCTAGTAGTATAAGGACTTGCTTATGCTGCGGTCCACGCTCCAGCTTCTTGATATTGTTTATGCTTACAACTAAGTTTTGGAAAAATAAGTACACTTATATTTCGGTGAAAAATGATCAAAAAAATAGCTTTTGCAACAAAATTTATAGCATATTTATCTACAGATGTATAAAGCAAATAAATTAAAAAACCTAACTTCTCCAAAGCGAACTTTGAATAGAAGTGCAAGCTAACCAGGCCTATATATCTAGACTCTAATCTCTGTACAAAAAGAGGTAGACAATGATTACTTGAAAAATCTAGTCTGACTATGAAATGAAGCTTTTGCTGATAGTTTTAGAGCACATAAAAGAGAATTTGGCCTTACTTAAGCAGATTAATTATAAAACAACAGTCCATCGTCGTACACTTCTTTAGTACATAACAGGAAGAGGTTTTTGATTAAGGGGCAAAAATATGCGCAATAAGCCCAGCCCAGGTCGATGGTAGGATCGGAGAATCAAGCAGGTAAAAATAATATATACAATGCTCAAACTATGTACAATAATTATTTACATCCGTAAATACAAGAGGTGCTTTCGAGCTGATAGAGAGGCGCTCTATCCAGTAGCCGTGAGTGAACTGATTGTGTTACGCAGAACACACAGCAAAGCAGATTTGGAAAGCGATGATTAATTTCGCAAGTAAGAACAGATATTAGGCGTTAAGAAAGATAAACTTGTAATGTACAGGAGAAAGTCTTTGTTGTGATTTTAAAGTAAGCAAAACTGATAAAGTATATTCAAAATTATAAAGGATTTTCAAGAAAGTAGAAGTTATAAGTGTGTCTTATTTAGATAAACGCTCAAGTAGAATTTCGCGACTACTTTTATCACACCACAGCAAATAATCTTGGCTTTAAACTGTACAAGAGGTACTTGTCTTCTCACATGCCAGCTACTCTATTATTTGCTTATTATCCTGTTTTTTATCGTACACTTTTAAATACATGATATATTGGTAGATCAATTTAATATTAATAGAAATAAGCATCGTTATTCGGCTCAAACCACTGCTCCCATAACCCAGGCTTTCTCTATCAAGCTGCTTCACTCCTTTAATATGTTTTACTTATACACTTGTACAAAGAAAAGTCAGTAGGACATTTAAATTATACTTCTAAAAAGCTAAACATAAAAATTACAAGCCTTCATTGAATTTACTCAAGTTGTAGCATCTGATAGTAATGAATCTACTAGTTCTTTAGTACATTCAGTGTAGAAACTTGGTTTTGCAGCACAAATTTCCAAAAGAATATTTACATCCTATCGATCTATTTTTCTGTTAAACGCAACCTCCAAAATGTCCATTAAAATTAGAAGTTTTGTTAAGTTTTTTATTAACAACATCAATATTGTTTTGAGCACGGATCAAATGTTTGTTCCACTTTTTTTTGGAAGTCTTAATATCATCTTTGATTAGTGGTCAAAGGAGCGTAAGCATTCTATACGTAAATACCCGTCTGTATCCACAATATACCGTTTTTCCATGTTTTAAAATAATGTAAGGTAGAAGTCCTCTATATTCTGTCTCCAATGATTCCAGAAGCTTTTAATTATATGATTGTGGATACTTTTTACTTTTGAATAACTAGGGGGCTCCACTTACTGCGCGCTTCGCACGCTAACCCCAACTGTTAATCAACCATATTATATTCCATTATTTTTGAATCAATATAAATCGATCAGCTGTTATATAACAGTCAGTTTCCATTTTTTAGATTTAAGTTACTTTTTATTAAATTTTTTAAAATCTAGTTTTCAAGTTTGTCCGCTCTCAGCCAGTCGCAACTAATCATAGAACGAATAAAAAGACTTCAGTCCCATGACAATCCATTTTTTATAATAAAGGATACAACTGATAAGCATAGAACGATTATTTTTATTTATTTACATGATTAATTAAAATATTTATTGGATAGAAAGAAATAATATTTATTAAATTGATAGATATTTGAGATGATATTTAAATAACAAAAATTGTATCGTGAATTTTATTGATGCATAAACAAAAATCTAATATTAAACTAAATCAAAAAATTAAATTTCAAATAGTTTTCTCTTAAGACATGATGCTATCGAATTAAATTGATTAATCAAATTCAAAAATAGCTTGCATTTAAAGCGATACCCAATCACTTGTTGACCATATCTTGGATTTAGCCAATGCTGTTGAGGTCTTACTTTTAGGCCATAAATGTTTGAAGATAGGACATTTTGTATCTGCATTTTTATCCTTATGCTTGTGTCTCAAAGCCATACAACAGTCTTCTATCAATATGATTTTAGTACTAAGATCAGATCTGATGAATGTAGGAACAAAACGTAATTTATCTACTTATTTTAAATACAAACAGCCAATGACATTAGAATCGTTATAAGTTGTTCCTATAGTTCGTGGAAAATGTTTCCAGCAAATCCATCAATTGTACTGTATACAGCAAAACCATACCTACAAAAGTAGATTATTGAAATATCACAGTGAATTGGTATGGATAACTAAAAGTGACCTTTTTAACTTAGCATGCCCATCTGGATGTTATACATGGTTAGGGCTAGGAACTTTGTAGACTACTCTTTTCAATCTATACCTTTAACGTGACTCTGCATCGTCCTCGTCAATTATGTTTAATTAATGTTAGATAGTTTTTGGCTTAACATTTAACAAAAGAATATTTGTGAGTCTTTGCCACATGCCTTTATAAGTCAAAAGACTTCTAGATCCTTTCCATTCAAATAGTATCGATGCAAATAATTTTTTCATTGGACTTTCAATCATGAATTCTCTTCCTAATCCGTTTTTGCTCAGCATCTAATTTTAAATTCTTGATGAAATTCGTATACCGAATTTATTTTAGAGTTTTTTTAATAATACTCGTACGTTCAAAGCTTTAATTTTTAATAAAACACTTTATAATTTGTTCTAAATGTACGCTATTATTCGTCTGTAATCAAAAATACTAATATTTAAGACAGAAATTCAGAATGTTGTTTTTAGAAAAAGACATAACCCTAAATTATACTTATCATTCTATTAAGAAACTGTGAATTTGATCACTATCTTTATCGCTGAGCTTGCAAAATTATTCGCAGATGATTTCACTGCAAAGTTTTATTCATAAATAAAAATATCAATAATTGACAAGTACCAAATTTCTTAAAGCACGAAACGTGGAGGGTGCGAGGAACGGCATAAAATTTTCGTTCAGAATCACGCTCGCACTCTACACTAAGTTTGTGTGACACGTAGGCACTTTTGTACTTCTGTGTTGTGCAGAACTAGAGTAACTCTATTTACGGGACTCTCATGACCCTGCAGCCAACGCAACGCAGGTGGTCTCTTCCGTAGCACAAAGTTCTGCTTGCAGCATTTTAACCAATCCTTGACTAAAACATCTCGGGCTGTTTGAGTATATAGAATCAGAGAAGTCATCATTTTTAAACATTCTTAGTTTAAGGTATAAATTGTTCGGGTATCAAACATCTTGAACTAAGTATAGATCTTTATGGGACGTATACGTCTGTATTAAGTATAGCGCAACTGTCTTAATCATTGATTAATCTTGTTTTAATTGTCAGTTTGACTCGATAATCACTTTTTTTTTTTTAGTGCGGATAAATAGTGTACACATCTTTCGTGTATGTATAAGTATATACATGTATTGTTTGTATTGTTTCAACTAAAATTCGTTGATCTTGTTTATAAAAAAAGAAATAATTTCTTAAGGTGTTACGATTCCTTAGCGCTTGTCAATTACGACATTTAGATTAAACACAATATTTGGTAAATGTAACAAAAGATACAATTACGAGCGATTATACTGTTTCCATCGATAAAAAGATACATAACTGATGTTTAATAGGTATCAAGCTTCACATAAGCTTATTGTAAATGAATTGTAAAGCTTTTACACATTTTTAAGCACATTATGAATATTTTAGTACCATATTTATGGTAAGTATTTCTTAGACTTTTTGAAATATTTTAACGGACACTTGGATGACATAACTCAAGAGTCTTAACAGATACATTATAAACACCTAAGGCTGCAACCTCATAAAGCTTGCCTTTGCACGCCTAATTGAACCTAAAACACTTTTACGCCTATGTCGTCAGCATCAATCAATTGTTTATTTGAATCTAATCTATCTAATAGCTCAAGAAATGACTATCTTTATCCTAACGTAGCAGTTGTCTACTTAAGGTGCAAGATCACTGGCAACACATCTTGACGATGTAACAAAGTAGGAGCTTGAGCGTCACATGTTCGTTGGGAATGACAAAGAGAAGGAGAAGTCTAATAAGGTCGAAAAGAAAACTAAGCTTACAAACTATACTTGCATGATACCGTGACTGAGTAAGCCAAATAATTAGTACCTTTTCCCGAATTTTACAAAATAACAAAAGTTACTCAAAAGTATTTATGCAAGTCAGATTTCTTTGTAAATTTTTGTAAATACAAAATAACAATTTTTTCCATGATCACTATCATTCGGAATATGTGCAGGGTATGGAGATTTTCAATTCCAGTATCAATACAATGCTAGTCATTTGCATGTATAATGCAGTTTCTATTTATATTTATAGTAAATGTCTTTGTCAATATTGATTTACATAAGTAGCGTGACCGAGCACTCATAAGTTATATGTGCAAATATTGCCAAGTAAGCCATACAAAATATTTATTTATGCTTGAAAGTATATGATTATTGCACAGAAAATATTTGGTATTATTATACTTCTGATGTTTTCATGTATTTCATGGTGAATTCTGATTTTTAACAAATAATGTTAAAAAAGAGTTCCTAAAGTATGAATCAGTTTGAAAAAACTATTAAATTCAGTGTAACTTTTTGCTTTTACATTTGACACCATAGATTACTACAATATTTACAGTTAATGCATTACGTTCTCAAATGTCCGGCAAGTCCCCACAATTCTGGCATTAGATGGTGCCAATACACTTGCACACAGCGAATACCAGAGCTGGAAATTACTAAAAATAGCTTAAGTGCTGTATATATGCTACTTTATCTTAGCAATTTTAAAATTACGATGGAGAGTCAATAATGTAGGTTTTATTAATCAGAAACAACGGAAAATTTTTTCCGGACTCTCCTTAAAACATTAATTATTGAATTACTTATTAGTAAATCGAAAAAAATGTAACCGCACATTTTTAACATTTTAAGGAATGAATAAAATTTGATCCAAGCGAGATTGATTGAAAATTTAAGGAAAAAAATAAAAAATCAGATGTCAGACTAATTTGGTGCAATGTGATCGTTCCTTCATTCAAAGTTGCAATCAATCTTACTTAACTTAAGTTCTATTTATTCTTTGAAAGGTCCAGAAAGCGATATAACTCTTTCGTCATTGGAAATAGCAATAGCTTGAGAAACAATGCCGTAATCCTTGATCAATGAATGACTATTTACCTTTTTTTTATCGAAAATCACTATTTATGCTAAAATTAGAGCCAAGGCGAGTGTAATATTATGCAGTAACAGTTAAGTAGTACATTGATTGCGTTGCGATCAACGTTTCTTACTGGTTCTAGTTTTGGAACAGTTTTGATGGATGCATTCACTATATTATATTTAATTGCTCATAGTTTCATGATCTACTCTGGTCATAAGTTTGGTTCAACTAAATTTACGGTTTTTATTCATATTGATGTAATTTTAAACTCGTACTACCTTTCTAATGCTTTATTCTTCAACTAATTCTTGCTTGGTTCAATAAGGTATTTTTTATCTTCACTGTGTGTTGGAAAATTGTTTGCAAATCATGGATTGAAGATCGACTTACTCCAGTTATTTTAAGCATTTTAGCAATATTCATGGCTCTGTTTGTAGTCTAGGTTCGGTGCATAGCCGTTCAAATATTTCGACCATTATCTAGGGATCTCTCCAAAACCATTAAATAATGCTTATACCTTTTACACTCTGTTATCATGGTTCAAAGAATTTTCTGGTTACTTAAATACGCAGTCGAAACATTTTTACCATCTAGTAGAGCTGTTTCAACGTAGTAGATATGCTGGATCAATTTTAAGCCACTGGCCTAGTGTATAAGTCCACCTGTCTGAAATCGGCTATTGCAGGTTAACTTGCGCTTCCTAGCGGCGGAACGTAGAACGTTAAGGCCTGGCCTTTCGAGATCGATGTTGATAGAGAGCGTCGACCGTGGAGAGAAGTCCTGTGTAGCATAGCTCTCCGGAGAGACTGTCTTGATAGATAATAATAATCAAGTGCATACAATGTTTTGTCTTTCCATTCTTACGACGGCTCAAGGAGAAAACGTGAGCTGGATACGTAATAAGTTTGTTATAATTATTTTTAATATTTAGAATTTTTTGTTTTACTTTTTCTGGGATAAAAGAATCCCTGTTCATATTTATAAATTATTATATCTAAAAGAGCACTACAATAGGTATATTTTTCATATTAAATCACTCTGCTGCATTGTTATTTTCTTCTTTTATAATGAAAGCACAATGATTCTCTAATGCTCTGACTTGGTTAAATGTAAAAAATCCTGTTTGTTACTCCATTAACTTGTTATAACGATTTGTTTGGCAAAAAAAAATCTTAAAATTCTAAAAACACATGTTTAAAAAAAAAACTTTAATGTTACAATTGTAGAAATTAAAAGGATATTATCTGAGAAAGCCTTGTGCTGATATTGCTGGTTGTCTTTGTAATTTATACAATATATACGATTATAATATATTTGTAGCCCTGATAAATGCTGATAAGAGCTGATTTTTTAATACATTTAAAGGACTGTTTAATCAGAGTAATAAATTACGTTGAACAGCTTTTACCTCCTATAAGGCACCTTGCATACGTTCACTGGTGATGAGTGATCATCATCATCATCACCAGCTAAGTCGGTGACTGGAAAAGGTGGTGTTGTTAAGTGGATTCTGACTGTAGAGCTGGGTGGTTGTGTTGTATCTGGTGGTAGTGTCACAGCTAATAATCGTGGTGATGATGCTGTTTTTGGTGATGATTGTGGTCTATAGCTAGCTAGGCCTTTATAGGCTGGACTTGGAATGTCTTCATGTATTTCTAACTTAGTAGAGCATGTGACACTGCTTGCAATATGCTATACGGAACTTCTGGAAAAATAAAGCCTTTTCCTCAAAGTGTACTAAGGGTATTTATGATACAATTTAAGGTATCTATGGCCATCTGTTCTATGTCACTCAAAAGTCCTTTAATTACAATGTGTTCTTTCGACATTTTAGTGAATAAATGTCCTTATTTGCATGTTTATATTCATGTTATTTAAATTTCAGGAGTAACATGCAACTTTCCTACAAAGGTGCACCTGCAGTCGACTCTAAATATCCCTCACCAAACTTCGCACGCACGCTGTTTCTCCAGCAACTCTGACCATTACCCACACCAGTGTACACTAGTTAATAAGTTGGGGCCCTCGCGTGCACTATACGTACTTGACTCTAGCTCTGTCTCGGAGTCAGATCTCCCAAGAGCCAAGTAGGCTTAGTGAAAAAGCCAAGCAAGCTTAAATCTGAACCAAATAGGTTAAAATGAAAAAATCTGTACAGGCCAGCGTAAAGGGCCAAGCAGGCTCAATGAAAAAATATCCAAGTAAACCTAAATAAAGAGTCAAGCCTGCTAAAATGCAAAACTGAATAGGCTTTAATAAAAAAAACTAAGCAAGCTATAAAACAAAAGCCTACTAAAAAAGCCGGGCAGGCGTAAATCAGAACTGAATAGGCTAAAATACAAAAAGCTGTACAAGCCAAAGTAAAAAACCGGACAGGCTATGATACAAAAAGCTAGGCAGCTTCCAATAAACAGCTGGTAAGGCTAGAGAAAAACGCCAAAGAGGCTAACATAAAAAGCTGAATAGGCTAGCTACGACAAGCTACGGCACGGTATCAGCATTTTCAGAGACAAGATAAAGAATAAGCTGCGTCCCGGCAATGGTATGAATAAATAGCCTGACGCGAAGAAAAATAGCCCTACAAATAGCTAAGATTTCCCAGCGAGAAAAAGAAGCATCCTGGTGAGTCCAGGAGGTGGCTTATCGAGAAAAAGAAGCCCATACAGAAAGGAGGATTCATCAAGAAGTAACAGACCATCAAGAGGTAAACCTTTAAGAGAAGAAGGCTTGCTGGCAACAGGAAGCTTGTTAAACAGCCTGACGAGAGGCAACAGCTTGACCAAAAAAGTTAGCTGTGGCTTATCGAAAGAAAAAATCTCCTTCGGAAAAAACGACAGAAAATAAAAATAATCAGACCTAAGGAGTAATGCTGAAGAACTTTGCTGTCTACGAGCGTCGTACATATCCTGTGATGTTAGACAATTCTTTGACTACCATATTTTTCGATGAAAGGATCAAAGCTTTACCAGAAACATTAGCTGCTTTCGACTCAATTTGGTCTGCACACCCAACGCCACCATCACGATTACCTTCAACCAAGCTACTTAGTAAAAGCATGTCTCTCTTTTGAGACGTATCTCCTACAAGAAGCCGTAGCAGATCTTGAGAGAGGACACTAGAAAAGCTAAATCGTAGGCCACGCACGAAGTCACCTGAGTGAACTTACTTTAATTGATGACCCCTTAAGGTCATCTGATTTTTTAAGTGAAAAACGATTGAATCTTATCTAGGCCACAATACGTCAGAACGTATATTTACTATTAGGTCTGTATTACCTATTTGGCAAAGAGAGAAGTCTATGAACACAAATACGTTAAAACACAGTCTTTTTCTAAATAATACATAGCTTTGAACATATTGGATTTTTTCCTAAACTCTCTATAAATCGTCCTAAATATTTAAAAATTTTTTACTTTATTTATATCAAATTTTCATTTAAAAATAAAATTGTATTCAACATAACCGTATTCTTGCCAAATTTTTACACTGAACCTATACGTTAATCAAAAAACCGGAGATTTCAAAAAAATGTATTTTATATAAACCATATTCTCGCTGCACTTATGTAATAAACTAGTACAGCTCAGTACAAACGTATATTTACTGCGTTTCTATATCATAAGTACTTAGTAATTAGAGTAGAACAGTCTTTGAGAAACCAATCCTATGATAAATCAAGAATATAGTCTGGTATTTGACGTGTAGAGCTAATTGTTCAAGTAGAAAATATATTCAACAATCTTTTTATCTGTGATTATAATGGCGATAAAGCAGATATTTATTGCATTGAAACTTTGATGTCTAATTGTAAGATCTAGTTTTTCTAGTTGTTGATTACAGCAATATTTTAATTTTGAAAGAAACAACCAATTATCATATCCCATATTGCAATCCTAATAATCTACAGTCAAGCTGTCTAGTAAGCTATCCTATACTTAGCTTTATGTATGCGTTCTTATAATCATACCAAATAATATATTATAATAATAATCAGTTGCGCAGAACTTTCTATAAAATGGAAGAAAAGGATTCTTCAACGCCAAACAGTGTGATCTAATGGACTTTCTACGGACAAAATAATATCGCCACTCCTGCACTTGACCGATTTCAGTGAATATGTTTGTGACTTCTAGGTTAAACATTACAGAATAGCAAAAAAACAATTTAGAGTGAAAAAAGGTATATTAAGAGGGTAAAAACGAACTTAATATTCACTCTTTACGATGTTATTTTTGGTATATTATGCTTTTTCGGGTAAACAGATACACAATTTCTTTCGTAAAATAGGTATTTATCTGTTTTTGGGTCGCTGAACACGAATTTCGTACCAGAATTTGGGAGATCGAAATGACGGAATTTAATATGGCAGTCGAACAATAAGAAATATTAGTCAAATATACAAGAAACTAGCTATACGAGTTTTTCGAGTCATTAAAGACAAATTGGATATCAGAATTTATTAATTTACAATAACAGGTCCAATGTTGCGACCAAAAATAAAAAAAAACATTAGTATGTTGAAAAATTAAATTTTATACACAAAAATGATATGCTGAGTATATGATTAATAGTAAACATTTTTTTTTAAAAGATCAAGAGCAAATGAGGAATTTTAATTTCTTGGCGAATCGGATGAATACAATAATATAGACGAATTATTTTCAAATAGTAACAGTCACAGTGCTTCCAATATTTTTTAAGATATTTCAAATATCTCAGATATTCTTCGCAGTTATAGTAATCTTCATTTTCGTTTTTTATATAAGCTGTAATAATGATGTGATATTTCACATTATTGTTATCTTTATTACTGTATTCTTTGCAGTATGTACCACTTCTGTCTAGAGTATGTCTGTCAATATCTGCATCTATGCTACTTATATTAGTTTGTATCGGATCTGGTACACTACTTGTATAATCAACTCTATAAACACAGTTTTCCATTGCAATATGCTCATAGTGCTTTATTTTCATGTGTTATAATTTTATTATTTTTAACTTTGTCTCGATAAATGTTTCAATCTTTTCTATTGGTCTGTTATATTCCTCTATTTTTATACAATTATTCATGGGTATTAGTGAGAAAATTGGATCACCTTTTCAAATCGCTTCATGACATGTGTCACTCGCGCGTGCCACCTTGCTGTTTTGTCTTGAATGATTAGTAAAGTTCGCTCCATATTCTTTATGGAGCATATCACTGCGTCTTTTTTATTATAACATTGTATAAATTTTCATCTGGCTTTCTAATCCCAATTATTGATCTTTAACTTTTCTGGTAAGCTGTCTTCATGATTTCAGGCCGGAATATTTCCTTGACGTCAGATAATTTTAAACGGATATAATCATATGAGTAAGTTTTGCAGTTTTTGCGTTGTTTTAAAAATATAAGGTTTTTTTTTTCTATGGTTATAGCTCTAAGTATGCACCTATCACCAAATTAAATATGAATCAGGCTTCTAAAAATTCAATTTTATTTTCATTCAATTACACAAAATAAAAGCCAAATATGGAGTGCTCATCTTTATTTATTACATTACAATCGTCAACGTTTCGCTGTTCACTTACAGCCTCTTCGGGACATAATTACCCTACTGTTCAACTCAAGCAGGTGCCTCAAGCACTCCCTACCATTTACTGCGTGCCAATAAGTTTTAGATTACGTAAGGCCACACTTAACTCTAATACTTTCGACATATGATTCTTAAAAATATTTTTCCAGTTGCTCAAAAATATTTGATAGACCTGGTTACTTGTCGTAGACTTTTTGCAAACTCAAAAATCACTTGGTAGATTTTTTATGGAAGACCATACGATACAAACAATCCGTATGCTTGTTTAAAGGTCGTTGAGAATCGGCTGTAATTGGTTTTAAATTCGCACTATACATCAATAATTTACCATTTTTATAAATAGGGCAAACACGAACTGAATCAGTGCCAGAAGCTTCTGCCAGCGCAAAGTATTTTGGTCGTGGGCTAGTGAATTTTAAAAATTACATTATTTTTCTCAAAATGTGTTTGTGAACCGTTTGTGGAATTCTTTTAAATTATTCAAAAGTAGTTGTTTCTGCATCTGCACTTTTTTATTATTTATTACAAGAATCACATAATCTTGTAGGCCTGGTATCAATTAAGTATGATGATCAGACTGGAAGAAGCTGACTATAGTATTTACAGTGTCTACTGCTAGAGGTGTATGATGTTTGGGACTAGGACCGCCAAAGATCTCTTTATCTTTAGCAAGACTTTTTGCTTCACATATCATTTGACAAGTTGCAAGTTGGTAATTTTTATTTAATATTTTTACCAGGCCAATGTCTAAAAATTGTCAATATTTAAGTTTTTTTATTTTATACGTTCGGTCCACAGTAGAATTAAAACTATCCTCTCAAATTTGTAAAATTAAGTTATCTTTCTCGTCATCATTAAGATCATTTGGACCATCTACTTTTTAATTAGATATTTTTCTTTTCATTTTCAAAGTAACATTTTTAGGCTCCGAATACCTTTTTTGTGACCGTCAGCATTTTCTAATGGGTGACGATCCTATTCATCTTAACAAAGGATTAAGACGCTCGACACGTTTTTTCAGCAACATGGCATTTTCACTAGAGAATCCGCAAGTAGTTCCACAACTACCAGTTTTTTCATCTGATTCTTCATTCGACAAGACTTTATTGTTTTTTGGCTGACAAAAAGAAAAGTTCGTGTTATAAATATCTACGGCACGTGCAAAAAATCGCTGCCTAAAAATTAGCAAAAGCTTCTACAACAACATTCTTCTGTCTTGAATGATTCAAAATGTAAAATGAAGCAATTTTATGCTCTAAGAAGTATAATTATCTGGAAGATAAGATAATTTTTACCCTAATAGTACAAAAATTATTGTGAAAAATTTTCAATACAATAATGATAAACAAATAATCAGAACTTATCACTAAAATTGACATACGTAACATAACTGCCTTCCAGCTAGAATACTATCAAATTACATGAAGCTATTATATATATATATAAGACACAACTTCTTTGCCGTATAGTGCTGTATAAACTAATATTTTTACAATAGTAATGATCAATGTACCGTATTTAGGAAACCTGTTTCTTAAATAAAATTTGACGAAGAATAAAATATAAATACAAAAAACTTGCTGCAAAATTGAAAGCATTGTTAAAAATTGACTTTTACAATCAAATTATTAATGACAATATGAAATCGTTAATAATTTTTATTAAAACCATATTCTTTTAAAGCTCACTCTTTCAGCTTTACAATAAAAAAAAAACCACTGCCAATAACTAAGGAAAAAGCGTCCTCAACAACATACTTCTGCAATTATTCAGCTAAAAACAATTAAATAACATACAAGTATGTTTTAAAATGTTATGAAAAGCTATTTTTATGTTTAATAAAGTGAAATTACTCCCAAAATAAGAATAAAATTTTTACAAGAAAAATACAAAAATATCGTTATAATATTATTATTTTGAAAACAATCGAACCAATTTTATTAGAACGTACCATTGAAATAAATATACTGTAATGCTTAATAGTATAGCCATGTGTTTATATGCCCCCCTCTTTCGTAGCCCCTCCATAGAGTGGTAGCGGGAGAGAGGAAAGAGTTAGCTAGGAAGGAACGAGGGTGGAGTCTACGGCGGCGGCAGACCAACAAAGCGATAGGTACTCTTGCGGCACGGCTTTTCTCTCGGATAATGAGCTAATAAACGAAGCATACTCAAGCACTCGTATATTTTTTTCTGTAAACACTGCAAGGCCATCATATCCCACTCAAAAGTTTGGTTACAGCAGTGGGGTCACTATCACAAATTAAATTGGATAACATAATAGGATCCAATTAGGTACCTAAAACAAATAATGAGGATGGGAAGAAATCTGCAGCAATAACAACCACACCAAGAGATAAAATAATTTCGCAGGGACAAGCTGAAGAAAAATAAGGTTACATAATGAATGAACCAGAATTAAAAAAAAAAGGGCGAAAACAACAAATACTCCAGCAGTAGTGCAGATGAGGGAAAAGTTGCGAAAAATACGAAAGAGACAGATCGACAGCCTGCACAGACAAAAACCGCAGTTCTTGGCCACACCACAAATATTTAAGCCTTCAAAAGAAATAATATTTAACAACTGCGACATGCCACAAATTTAAAACCCGAACACGGTAGTAGATACAAAAGATCAGGGAGGTGGGACCGAAAAACTTCCAAAAACTACAACAATAAAGCATACCACCATGCCAGGTATGGAAAAAGAAAAAAAGCTAAATATACATGACTTACTGGAGGGAAGGTCAGATGAATTACGGGCCCAAGTAATGGTTGGTATCAAACGAAATGACGTACAAGGCAGACCGGGTATAAGAATTGACGTATGGGAGCCTAAAGAAATCACGCTGTCGGAAAGGGCACCACACGATAAAATTGAAAAAAAGAACGCAACAACGCACAGAGTGAGCAAAAAAATCCGATCAGAACAACGCAGGGGCCATAAAAGTATAGTTCAATGTCCAAACAGAGACATCTATACTTCTAAATAGATGGCTGGAATTTTTAAATGATGAAACATGAACAACATAATTTATTTATTGCAGCTAGATATTTTTACCGACGAGCTGCGGTCGATTTTACGTGAATTCAAATGGTTACGAAAATGTAGAGAACCAAAGGTGACAAAGTAAATACTTCAATCACAAACAAGCTATGGATATGGTGATTGCATACACATATTGTCGCAAGAATTTAAGAAAAATGTATAAGTATACTACGCATCAACCCACGGTACATACCTTTACTAGCACTACATATCATCAAAAGAAACAAAGTTCTAGCACATACATCTAGAGAGCGTGGGCAAGAACGCACATGTGCACCTTTAATATAATCATCTGACCGAAAGGAACCAATTAGCAAACTGAACAGCGAGCCCCACAAAAATTACCACAATGAATATAATAAAGATGACAGGGTGGACTGAGATAAACAAGGTTAAAATTTAAAAGTGCAATCAGGAGAAATACAGCAACCGAGGTCAGCACAAGCAATCACCCTTGACAGCAAAAAAAGGAAGGCTAGCAGTCAGCACAAAATGACGAGGGCGACCTCGAAGTAGGCGGAAAGAAAGCGAGGAAAATGATCATTCAAACGATACATTGCGCGAAACGTACAGCGAAAGAGAAAATACAGAGGGCAGGGGAGCCATTCACTCGCTCACCTTGGAAAAATATAGAGTATGTAGGACCCATTTACTGACAGAAATGTCCCCATAAGCACCAAAAGAAGGAGAAGATTGACCTCTACTACAATAACTGAATAAAGTCGAGGGGCTCATGTTCAAGTACCCAGAGGACATAGATTTCATTACGGTAACGGAGACAGTACCTAATGCAGAGGCGTTAGATGCTTTCCACGAAAAAGGATATATAAATCTGACGCGTATAAACAAAAAAGAGAGAAACATACACGAAAAAAGGTAAATGCGGGAGTATTCTCTGTTAGAACAAGAAAAATCGCCGTATAAACTTGCATCGGAATTTCGCATACTATGTACCGTGACATCCATATGCTTAGCGATCGAAAAAATCTGTGTTGGCACGGGAAAAATACGTGGTGTGAAAAATGCTGATAGAAGGTTAGGTGTCACTTTTTCCTATATTTACATTTTTCCGTGTAGGGGAAGCTAAGATGATAAAAGCAAGGAAAGTAATGGTTGTTTACATATACGTAGGACAATTTTAAAAGAAGTAGCGCTCCAGTCCAACATAAAAAAATGTATCGAAGAACTCAAAGAAATTATAGTGGTGAATAACGTTAAAACGATTAAAATTGTTAGAGATCTAGCAATTCTTAATCTTACCTCATGGGGATACTTTATCGATACCTATAAGAAAGTATTAAAAGGTATAAGATTGGTAGTAGTACTCTTTACAAGCACTATAGTGATCCCACCAACAGACTAAAGGCTTAAAATCGTCAGGAAATACCACGAAACGGCAGTACCAGGAGACAGGAGAGTAAATAAAACGTACAATAGGATCGCAGAAGACTACTGTTAAGGACACATGTGCCCGGACGCGAAAAAAGTTGTCTTAGGATGCCCATCTTGTAAGTCTAAAAAACTTGTCCGAATGAAAACAAAGCAAGCCATGCTTATTCCAGATACGCCGAGCAGACCATTTAAAAAATTTCTATAGACTTTTACGAAACAATTAACCAAGCCCCTACTGTCGGATTGGGGCACACACTTTATGAATAAAAGCATAGAGCTAGCAAAACCATTAAAAATTGATTAAATAAGCAGCACGGCATACCATGTCTAGACGAACGATGCCAACGAAAGAAAGCATCATAAATTTACGGAACATATGAAAGCGATCGTAGAGCCAAATTATAATTGGGATGAACACCTTCCTATGTGTATGCATTTATATAACACGATGGAGCATGAAAGTATAGGATACTCGCAGCACGAGCTCGTATTCGGCCGAAGAGCATGAGCACCGTCTAGCTTTAAACCGCGATCCGACACCTAAATTCCGGACAAATACATAAAAGAGCTAGTGGTGACGCTATTGGAAATGGGAGCCATAGCTGCAATGAATCAAGTACAAGCAAAATATCGATCCAAGTACTTCAACGATCGAAATCTGAATACAAAATACTTCTTGGAAGGAGAAATGGTATATGTATTAAAGGAACCATCAAAAGGTAGATTCGACAGTCAATAAAAGGGCCCTTATGAAATAATGGGCATATATTACGAGAAGAAAACCACAGCTAAAAGGAAAAATGGCAATGTATGAGTGAAGGTAAGAGGAAAAAAAAAAATCAGGAAAAAATTTACATGATTTACTTACCAAGTCGTGAAACGGACAGGCACCATCTGGATTTTGTTAATATGTATCGGCATGGCGTAAGAGGACACGAAAACACAGCACAAGAGGATCGGAGAACTACTCAAGAAGACTAGGCGGCGCGGGCGCAAGCAAAGTTAAAAATGGCACTGACAAAACAACGACATCGAGAAACGGGAAAGCCCAAGAATATCTCCACAACATCCCTTCCCTGTACCTTGTTGTGCCGTAGAAGAAAAAAAGGAGAAAAATACAGGAACCCGCAAAGGGAAGAAATATATAAGGAAACACTTGAAACTCAAAGCAAAACAAAGAGCCTTGATATTGGCCACAGTAAAACTTATTTATATCCATGCCGGTCTCTGCTAGACCGGTTGTACTTAAAAGCATCGGAACCGCGCTGAGTTCCTAGAAGGGCACCGCTAGCGCACCCGCGCGCAGGTAGACCAAGCCACTATAAAACGAGAAGCATAAATACGCCCATAGAACCAATTCCTAAAATGCAAGGACATAAACATTGGTGACTAGCAGAGTGTACAATAAGATTGTAATCGCAAAAATTGCATAAAAAAAATTAGTATTTTCTAGGATAAGTTTTAAAGAAAGAACGGATGGCCGAACAGGAATGAACATCAAAGCGCACGTAATGTGAGGGAAGCCACCTGCACTACCCAACGAATTGAATGATTCAGATTTTTGTTTTTTGTGATGTATTATCTTTACGCTTGGGATATGATTTGACACATACACACCAGTAATAACAGGGATTGCTTGGCACGGTGCAAAGAGATTCAGGCTAGATAACCCGTATGGGCAAGGCGGGTAGGCGAACACCTAAATTCTACAGTTAAGAGCAAATAGACTTGAAAATTTTGCAGGGATACATACGTGGGGTAATAAGAATTTGGGGCTATTAACAAGCGTGGTCTCATTTGTAAATGGTTTCCTTGCTTTTAAATAATTTGCACGGGATAGGGCGACGTCAAACGTACAGTATCGCGGGAAAAACATACATGATCAAGAGGACCGCAGAAATCATATTCAAATAAAAGGTACCCGTTCTATGTTATACGTTCGGAGTCATACTGGTAAGAGAACAACCTAGAGAAGTAGAGCTTATTAAAAGAAATTCCGGAATACTAGTAGAATATTTGGGTCCGGTACAATCAGTCGCGTCAACCTGGAAAATGATATGGTACGTGGCTTGGAATGAATTATTCGAGGAATTAAATGCATGTCTTAGTGCAAGAAGGCAAGTTAAGTGGAAATGCAGAGTAAAGTTGAAAAAGGAAGATAAATGCGAACTGCAAGTAGAGCAGGCAACACATAAAGCACTAAGGGTACGAGAAAGAGTAAAAGAGGCGTAAGTGCAGTGGTGGATTGGAAAATTGGCAGTCGAATGGAAACAGCGCAAGTACTTTAGGGACAGGTGACAGAGGCAGAAAAAAAGGAAATACAAGAGTTATTGGAGACGAAACTTAATAACATAGTCGGTAGAACTAAGTACCTGCCCAAACAATTAAAGGTTACAACGTTCGATTACCATGAACTCGAGCTTTAGAGCATTAAAAGATTAAAAGATAAGACAGGAAAAATAACAGTGGAGGGGTTACAAATATTTACAGAAACGATAGGGGGATACGATATGGTATAATAAATGGGGAGGAAGTCTAAACAATTAATCGAAAAACCTGTAGTAAGATTCGGAACAGCAACGGATATAATATACTTAGCTAGTCAAGGCATGTCGCATCTACCAAAGACTGCATAAAAGGCTATGGCAAAAGAAAAAAATTTGTTGGAGCAGCTAAGACCGTACTAAAGTTCCCCGGGGGAACAAAATAAATCAACTAAACCGGAGATTGGGATAGTCACAGATATATCTACATTAGTATTCAACTGGAAAAATGATATACTACGTAGATATACCTCTGGTGACGAAAGAAAATTTAGATCCCTTTAGAATATCACCGTTACCAGAGGAAAAAATATGGTTAAAGGTAACAGACGTAGTAGCATATCTACAGCCAACATACGAATGCATAGCAAGCAGTGCGAGACCAAAAAGATTTGCACCGATACCGCAAGAAGTAGTGCAGAAATGGAAGAAACTGGGAAAAATACGCATATGCAAGAAAATGTAACCAACACAAAAGGTAAAAAAAGACCACTTATGTAAAATACGACATATATTAGGTGAAAAAGTGAAGAAACCGAAAAAATGTTCAATACGACTGGCCAAATGGAAGAAAACATATTGGACATGCCTTTATGCAAAGAATCAGTATGTATCAAGTACTACAGGAGAGTAAAAGGTACATGTGCAGTGTTAACATACTGAGCATAAATTGCTAAAAGTCACAGACTTAGGAGTAATAAATCTAGTGAGAGACTGTAAGATGCTGGGCCCGGGGCAAGAGGATGAAAAAAGTCAGATATTTAAGTTTAAAAACTTGAACCTCAACTTAAAAGGAATTATAGAAAAAAAGAAGTAGAAGATGGTAACCTATTAGAATTATTAACAGCTGTAATTAAAACGGATGTGTTACAGGAACTCGATAATCAGGAGTACGGGCTCAATGACGGAATAAAAGCATGGACAAAATTTTCGGATATAATCGAATGCGTACGCGAGACGCTGCAAACGGAATAGTATATTACCACCCTGGTGCTAGGGACGTATTCCTGCCTTCCTCGAAGTTGTTTGCCCGAGCGAAGCGAGGGAAAACATCGAGGAAGGCAAG
>JAPYYV010003193.1:0-22420 GCA_030522625.1 Copidosoma aretas
ACAGTATTATTTATAACATAAGAACTAGTACCAGATGACGTAGAGCACTGAAAATTCTTGCGTTTTACTGAATCATATTATTTCTGAGATTGTGGAATTTTCTATGTGGAATCCACGTGGACAATTCCAAGCTTAATACCTCGCCAACCCGGCGCGGGGGCCTGTGAGTCGATAATTTATTAACTAATGAATTATTATAAAAATAACACCATAACCTTAATCCCAAGCTTTTTAACCCAGTAACCCAGGAGATAGCGAGTCAGTAATATATTAATTGAATTATTGAATAATTGAATGACGACATTACGCAAATCGCAAGCTTTTCAACCAAGTCACCAGGGGGACAGCTTGGGATTTGGGTTATAATGCTATTTAAATAACAATTTATTGAATAATTATATTGTTAAATCGCTGTCCCACGGATTACTTGGTTAAAAGGCTTGGGATGTAGGTTGTGTTGTTATTTAATAAATAGTTTATTCAAATGCTATATCGTTGACTCGATGTCCTCCGGGTTACTGGGTTAAAAAACTTGGGATGTAGGTTATGTTGTTATTTTTAAAATAATTTATCAAAGTATTATATTATTGACTCGCTGTCCCCCGGGTTACTGGGTTAAAATGCTTGGGATTTAGGTTACTGGGATGTTGCGAATTTGCCCATATAGCCTATTTGAATTTCCCGCATGTTTGCTAGTCACATTTGAGGGCCTTTATGTGAGAACCACTGTTTCCTTTTCTCTCGTGCTACAGTCCATGGTAACTATTTTCATGAAATTTTGGAGGCATTTACAAGTTAGCGATATTTGAGGGTGGACAAACCATCCTGCCCCAGGGGCCGTACTATATAACTTTTTTCCACCTTTTCAGCCTATGTTTTTATCATAGGACGGAAAGTTATATGGTACAAACCCTGTGCCGTCTTGAGAATGAGAATTGGCTTGTCCAGATCCATATGTCAAAGTTGGAAAAAGTTGTATGGTACGATCTCAGAGGATCCAACGAAGGATCGTAAAGATCAGAGATACTATAATCTTCGTTTTTGGTGATATTTTTTGACTTTTGAAGTAATTACAATACGTATAATTCAAATTATGAACAACATAATTATCTTCTAGGAGCGAAGCGCGTACCGGATGGAGTCGCGTGTCGCGTACTCGAGTTCGCGCCCGGACGGAGTCGCGTGTCGCGTAATTTATTTCGAGCCCGAATAAAGTCGCGTGTCGCGTATTCGAGTTCGCGCCCGGACGGAGTTGTGTGTCGCGTACTCGAGTTCGCGCCCGGATGGAGTCACGTGTCGCGTACTCGAGTTTGCGCCCGGACGGAGTCGCGTGTCGCGTAATTTATTTCGAGCCCGAATAGAGTCGCGTGTCGCGTACTCGAGTTCGCGCCCGGACGGAGTCACGTGTCGCGTACTCGAGTTCGCGCCCGCATGGAGTCACGTGTCGCGTACTCGAGTTCGCGCCCGGACGAAGTCGCGTGTCACGTGAAAAACCTGACGTATTATACGTATCTGTTCGCGTATGAAATTATACGTGTCACGTATGTTTCGCGTATGAAACAATCGTTACTGAAGTATTATCTTCTTACAGATACGCGAGAAATTTTTTCTTGACCTGTGCGAAAAGTGGGCGGTCTTCGCGTATCGCGTATGTTATTCTGCAGAAAAAGTGGGCGGTCTTCGCGTTTCGCGTACCGTTTCGCGTACGCTCTATCGGGCGTATACACAGACTCTAAATTTATATCTTATGTTGTTATTATGGAAAAACAAAAAAACTGTTCCAATTTTAAAGATAAAAATTGCACTTACAAATATTATACATGGAAATTATTAATATCTGATTAAATTGTACACGACATCATAATATGAAGTGTCTAACGAAAACAATCAAAATTAAATAACTATTCCGATCCAAGAAACACAAATGAGTCAGCTATACGCACCAAAACTATATACAATTGAGGCTGACTAAGTAAAAGGTCTATTATTGTCTACTTTTCAGATTGTACACTTATCCAGGGATGTTACTGAAAATTGGTGAAACATACCATACATACGGGTAGCTATGCCATGCATACATATGATGATATAGCAGGTCAAAAAACCGAAGAGGTGCGAGAAATGATATATTTCTAGAAAAAAACTTATTGAATGAACTTTTTGATAAATTCTATGAAAGTTTTGAAAGTGTTATACAATTTATTTAGATCTGTTTTCTATCGATGTTACTAGAATACGAAAAGATTTGTAATTATTCTATAAATTTCCGTCAGGATTTCGACTCATCTATGTCAAGTACTCGTATTCTTTCTAAGTCAAACAGATATCCCGTATGCATGCAATGCCTAGCTACAACCGATCTTTCATTTTAGTTACTTTACTTTTTCTATGTTAATTTTTTCTTACTTCTAACTGTCTTCAAGATTGTCCTACATATGCAATTTTACACACACTACATGTAATTATGTGTAGAACTAATCTCTTATTGTTAATTTGTATCATAAATTTTATAAACAAGTGATGGGTTGCCCGATAGGTGATTGTTGTAGTCCTAAATGAGAAGACGTAGTTCTGCATTATTGGAAGAGACAGTTGTCAGAGGTTTTGGTACATAAATACTGATGTATAGCAGATGAGTCTGACATTTTATTGGTATACAATACGTTTCATTCATACAGCACTCATATACAGTTTCTAATAGAACAAAAGGTAGATGGCAGCTCCTTACCTTTTCTAGACATGAAATTCACAGAAAAGGTACTGATTTTTGATCAATAGATTGGTATCAAACAAGTTTAGGATCAGATGTTCTTCTAAATTATTTCTCTCTCTATTCGACACATGGTAATAAAGCAATTGTTATTTGTTTAATTGATAAATGTTTTAAGTTATATGATTTAAAATACATGGCTAAAAGTTTCTTGATTTTTAGAGATGTGTTGGTAAATAATAGGTATCCTCCATCGTGCTCTAGCCAAGTCATAAAAAATGGAGTTGTGTATTTTTCCAAATTTATCTACAAACATGGCTTATCAGTAATATAATCAAGTGTAAATAAATTATATAATATCATAAAATTAGGCAAGAACAATATATACATTGTCAATAAGAAATCAGTTGTATATATATAATTATATGTAGTGTGTGTCAAATTGCATATGTAGGATAATCTTGTAGACAGTTAGTAGTAAGAAAAAATGAACAATGAATAAGTATAGAAAATAGGGATGAAAGATCGGTTGTAGCTAGACATTGCATGCATACGGGACATCTGTATGACTTCGAAAGAATACGAGAACTTAACTTACATAAGTCGAGGTCCCGAAGGGGATTTTCAAAATTATTACACATATATTGGTATCCTAATAACATTAATAGAAAACAGATCTAAATAAATTGTCTGACACTTGAAAAACTTTTATATAATCCATAAAAAAGTTCTTTCAATAAGTTTTTTTCTAGAAATAAATTGTTTCTCTCACCTCTTTGGTTTTTTGACTTGCTATAGTATCATATGTATGCACTAGTGAGCTTCAAGGGAGTGAGCGGCAGAACCGCCGCCATTTGTGGCAAAAGGTGTTGGGATTTTATACCTATATCTAGGCTTTGCCACAAACAAACAGACGACGCCCTGTGTTAATCTTATGGGATTCTGGCAACCAATCAGCTACTGTCCCGCATTCTATGCACGGCATAGCAACCCGTATGCATGGTATGATTCACCTATGTTTAGTAAAATTCCTGGATAACTGGACAGTCAATAAAGTAGTCATGAATAGGACCTTTTACTTTGTGAGCTTCAATTTTAAGTAGTGTTGGTGAGTATAGCTAACTCATCTGTGCTTCTTGGATCGGTAGAATTATTGAATTTTGATTGTCTTCGTTAGACAGTTTATTTCATGCTGTGGTACACAATTAAATCACATATTAATCATTTCCATACATATTATTCGGAAGTGCAATTTTCTTTGTGTAAATTAAAGCAATTTTTTTTGTTTTTTCATGATAACCACATGAGATATAAATTTATAATATATCATTGACCCTTTTAATACTTTTCACCACGCTGAAATGTATTAGTATTGTGGGATGTCTCCAAAAATTTGTGTACGTGAGGCACCTGCGAAAACGTTGAAAATGTACGTACTCTTTTTTATGTATTTAATTCTATAATTTATATGTATATTTTTGTTTTTATTATTGTCTGCATACAGGCACTGATTGTCCTGAAGAGGCTATACTCTATAGCAGAACGTTGACCAAATATGTATATAAAAATAAAGAATAACACTCCAGTATGGCTTTTTTAATATATTACCAGAAAAATTTTTTTTCAACTTTCGTCAATGCTAAGCACTGACTTTCGCAACTAAGTGTATTCGATCGCAATTAATTTTATAAATAAAATATACAAAAAACTTCATAGTACTACAAAGACAAATAAGTTTCATCAATTTTTACCTTACAAGCAACGGTAAAGTTGTGATCAATAGATCTTAAGTATAACTTTTATCGTAACTTCACGGTAAAATTAAAAAAAAAAACTTTATCGTAATTAGCACTAATTGTCACACTAAAGTTATGATAATTTTTTGCCCGTTGAAGGCTTTGGATGACGTCACAAGTTATTAATGTCGATGCTTAATTTGATTAGAACTTAAATAAGTCAATAAGTTGATAAATTATACTATAGAAAAGTAAATAGTAGACTTTTGTTGTCATTTTGTACGCCTCAATCAGAGAAAAAGTCACTGTAAATTTTTTGAAAATTAAAAAAATGGCAAATAAGAAGTGGTTATGAAGTGCTAAGTGTTAAGTGCCTATTGGGATCCCAAAACGTCACGTGATCTCTCCGTACAGACCTCTGCCATAAGTTTGTTCGAGAGGTCACGTGACGTTTTGGGATCCCAATAGTAGCGCTACGTATGCCAAAGCCGGACGCAGAACGCTATAATGTATGTATACATATGTACTAATGAGGCTTCGCTCCCCTGCGTGCTCCGCGCGCCATATCCCTAACTTCAGACATGTTGAAAACTACTTGTACTTATGAAATCTTGTTAAAATAGTTATAGTTATTATAGATTGTAGAACTACTTCTTGCTTTTTAATTTTTCTCATTTTATTATTATTAATCATTTTTTTTGTAACGCTAGAAATTTTTGTAATATTCTATGATAAAGTGATCTTTTTCCTCGGGATCGACGTACTTTTTGAGAAATTGGTATAAATAAATATGGATTTCAGTAAATCCTTATTGTTAAACTCCAGAATGAGATTCATTAAGTTATCTAATGTTTGCTACATTTCTATGATTGATAATGCGCCATTAATGTGCTTTGATAGTACCGAGCATCACGGCTACATAGATAAATGCTTCCAGTACATTTGAAATTTAGATATTGCCAAAATAATTCTCATAACGACCGACCTGTTGCCTATTTATCGGGATTACACTGTTAAAATTATCAAGTTTAATTCTCTAAGATTCGTATAAGTTTTACACGTCTAGAACACTGTTGACTCTTACAAGATGACCTTCTTTTACCAAACCATCCTGGTGAAAGGGAAGCATTTGATGCAGGATTTTCTGCTGGACATCCTGCAGAGTTGTGTGCCTTTTTAACTAGGATTTTCTAGGTTCCAGCACCTTCTAGGGGATGATCTCTAGGTATCCACCGTTGTCACCAAAATCTGTTATGAATATGAAAAGCATGTCTGTTCCTAACAATATGAATGTACATGTTCCTAATTGATGTCTGCCCTTGACATGGTAGTAAACATGTATGGGTTGCTGATTGGAGTTAATTGCTTAAGTCGTGCTTACCAGCGAGATATTCAAGGGTCGTGTTGTTACCAATTCGCTGCAATTTATCTTGTGACTTTAATATTCAAGATCGGAGCGTCAATATTTACTTAAATATTCATCTTCTAGTCTTTCTTTAACAAATGCTAAAGTACTTCAAAATAAAATTTTTAAAAACATTTTATAAACTATCTAAATTTGTCAAACTATTTTTATTTTCATAGAAATGTCCAATCTTTATTTTTTGGTAAGTAACAATATTTATTTGTTAAAGTAACTAAAATGATCTTGAAGTTAATAAATATATTCATCATCCCTTGATCTTTAAGACTAATAAATACTTAAACAATTGAATAAAAAAATTTTTACGCTCTTAAACGTCAGAAGGGGATAAAAGATTGTTAAATAATATTTCTAGTTGATAGAAAAAAGAATACGATGTTATAGAAGACAGAGGATTATAAAAAGGTAGGAACTTCAAAGTAGGTATTTTACTTTATGGCTTTATTATTATTCTTGTACTTTTTTAAGGTGCCAGGGGGGGGGGGTAAACTATTTTCGATTACAAGAAAAACACAACTTTGTCCTTTTTTTTTAAAGCCTAAAGAATTCCTGGAGGACTGGAGCAGAGCAGGCATGTCATGGATAAACATTAGATATAAAGTTAAAACATCTCTAACACATGTCTTATACGCTGAATAGGAGTAAAAGGAAGCTATTCCATCAACTTTCATTCAATTGGCTGCATGCTTCGGCTGTAATCAATTGTTCTCGGCAGTGTTCGATAATGTTATCGGGTTATTGGGGTAGTTAAATTATTGACATTATTTAGGTGATTTCAGCTATATTCGGGTGAGCTATGATAATAAGCAACCGAAGAATCGGATTCGGCTGCAATCCGTCGTTTTCAGCAGTGTCCGTGATGTTAAGAAGTTATTGAGATGTTCATATTATTGACTTCTTTCAGAGGGTATTTGTGTTATCAAGATATTAATCCCTTTTTGTTTACTTCGGCCATCATCGGAGATCCATGGGCGGAAGTCACCGGTGAAAAATTCATATTGTTAGGTAAATAATGTATATTTTAACTAAAATGGGAGGACAGAGATGAGTAGGGAGATTGCCAGTGCCTATAGTAGAAAGTGTGTCGCTCAGTAATGCCAGCCGGTGCCCTAACGGGGCTCAATATAGAGACTGATAACAGTGGACTCTCGTTGCTATTGGCTGGAGGCAGTAGAGTATAGCTGAAGAGAGAGTCAGTGGCTCCGCCCAAGCCTTCCCCACCGGGGATTCCCCAATCATACGTATATAACCCAAGCCCTGAGTACAATTCATATACTACTTCGATGCATCACCTGGCAATCGGTACGATAGCTGAGTGGACTAACGTACCGCTCCATTTTGTCGAGCGTACCTTCGAATCTTAGCGTGATTTTTATTTTTCATTCTTTCTAATTAATTTTTGAGTAAACATAAATATTATTAAATTGTAAAAAAATTATTTATTATTGTATTGGCTTACCAGTAAATTATGATCCCTAATTATTTGACAGATATCTAAGGCTCTTCTGATTCTCACGTATTTGCAACTTAAATTATAATCTTGACTGTTTGTACTTAAGTTTAGTAAATATAACAGTACTGCCACAAGCGGTAGATTAAGAAAAACCTATGAATTCGGCTGCTTTAAATTATCTTCAGTCATAAAATTATTTATAACTCAAGCTATCTATTCCCAAGCAATCAATATACGCTCGACTGCTTGCACCTTTATTTAATCAAATCATTATTCATGATTAATGTGCTCAATATTAATAATCCCTATAGACTCGTCTACTTGTGCCTTTATTTAATCAAATTATTATTTATTATTAAAGTGCTGAATCCTAATATAACCGATAGACTCGTCTTCTTGCGCCGTTACCTAGTCCGGGTATTATAATTATTTAGGCACAAATATAATGGTTTCTGGGGCTGGCATTCAATACGCTCGGCTACGTGCGCTGTGTTTCTATTTAATTCGTGTATGGATTTGAACCACCGAATACTGATTAAAGATACGTATACAAAAATACATATGCGTGATTCCCCCGTAACTTTCTCAGATGGCGTCCGGGGCTAGTACACCCGTATACGAATTTGAATATTGTCAAAGTGGTACTGTACGTAGAATGCTGCATGGTTTCTTTTACATCTAGTCTCAATCCTATTTATTACCTCCTTCAGGACGGAAATCGCGAAATAAGAGCCAAAATGTCAACTCAGACCCCTGCCCCAAACTCAATTTCGCTCACGAACACACATCTCCCGGTAAAATAAAGCTGTATTGCCAAATATCTGCATATACATTGTAAACTATAGGCATTGTAGATTACATCAATATCACATTTACATCAATCATCAATCGATGCGTACCAGTTATCATTGCAAACATTTTGTCCCACAATTTGCACTAAAACCATGGTTTGAACACAAATCGCTTAAAAAACCCCGCTAGTTAGTCATGCAGTGCCACTTGACAGTTATCATTTTAAGTACAGTCCTAAAGTAAACAAATAACCGCGTCAGCGCTGTCACACGTTTTGATCCCTTGCAAAGCCAAGCGTTTAATTGTAGGTTATTCGCACGGACAAAAATTTCGGCCAGTTCTGACCCCCCTGGAACTACTACTAGGTGTAATTTTTCTGGTTTGTAAACTATATTTTCTGATCCATATTGATGGTCACAAATACTTTGTGAAAGAAAAAGTCTATACGTTTTGTCTACGAGTTGTATGAGCACTCCAAAGCTCGAAATGTCAGTTCCACCCCCACCCCAAAGTCATACTCCGTCGTTATTTTAATTTGAGGCAATGGTTCGTCACCAAAATTTGTTTACAGCATTGTTGGGCAAAAATATTAGACATGTGTCTTGGCGTTTGGCCTTTTTTCGCAAGATATACCAAAATATGGTAGTGTCATCTTCAATGCGAGTAGCAAAGTAATAATGTATGTTACATAATTATAAATGGTCTTAAATAAAAGCTGAATTAAAGCACAATCGATTAAAAAAAGTTTGTTTAATTCCGCGTACCAGATCAAAAGTTACAATGGTTTTAAGCAAAATGACGAATTTTCCCTAAATAACCACAAAATTTCATTTTCAGCTGTCTTATACTCCCCTTAATTCGCTGTAACTTTTGATCAATGGCACTAAATTGAACAAACTTTTTCTTTTATTGATAGGGCTTGACTCCAGTTTTCGTTTAAGCCGGGTTATAACACTCTAACTATACAAATTGTTTGTCCATACGCTCTGGAAGGACATGTTTTTTTTTTAATTGACTAAAATTCACTAAAATGAATCGGCGTATAACTTTTGATCAATAATTTTTGTAGTTAATTTACTTAGGGTATTTGTTACAGATGTTATTTACAATGGAAATAATACAAGAAAAATTTCGTATCAACAATCTTTTTTTAACAAAATTTGAAGCTCATCTGAGCAAGGTACGGTAGAATCACCCATCTCAGTCATAAATTTATAACTATAAATATTTTTATCGCTATAATGACCTATAATTATAGCTATAATCACCTATAAATACAGGTGATTATAGCTATAAAAATAATTATAGCTATAAATTTTTGACTGAGATACCTGTATGAGTGTATTCAAATACAGCGGTGCAAATTGTTGAAATAATGTTATTGCAAACAAAAGCATGAGCCTGTTCATTTTATCATTATTTAGCACATCAAATTCATACACAAATTAAATAAAAACAGCGCACGTAGCCGAGCGTATTGAGTGCCAGCGCCAGAAACCATTATATTTGTGCGCCTAAATAATTATAATACCCGGACTAGGTAACGGCGCAAGAAGACGAGTCCATCGGTTTTATTAGGATTTAGCACTTTAATAATGAATATAATTTGATTAAATAAAGGCATAAGTAGACGAGTCTATAGATATTATTAAGATTGAGCGCATTGATCATGAATAATAATTTGATTAAATAAAGGTGCAAGCAGTCGAACGTATATTGATTGCTCGGGAATAGATAGCTTGAGTTATAAATAATTTCATGACTGAAGATAATTTGAAGTAGCCTAATTCATAGGTTTTTCTTAATCGACCGCTCGTGGCAGTACTATTATATTTACTAAACTTAAGTACAAACAGTCAAGATTATAATTTAAGTTGCAAATACGTGAGAATTAGAAGAGCCTTAGATATCTGTCGAATAATTAGGGATCATAATTTACTGGTAAGCCAGTACAATAATAAATCACTTTTTTACAATTGAATAATATTTATGTTTACTTAAAAAAAATTAATTATAAAGAATAAAAAAAAAAATCACGCTAAGAGTCGAAGGTACGCTCGACAAACCAGAGCGGTACGTTAGTCCACTCAGCTATCGAACCGATTGCCAGGTGATGCATCGAAGAAGTATATGAATTGTGCTTAGGGCTTGGGTTATATACATATGATTGGGGAATCCCCGGTGGGGAAGGCTTGAGTGGAGCCACTGACTCTCTCTTTAGCTATACTCTATCCACTGTTGCCAGTCTCTATATTGAGCCCCGTTAAGGCACCGTCTGGCATTAATGGTGTCACTGTTTTGGCCCTGATTTGAGCGGTGCCACATGGCCTGGCAGGCAAACTATGCACACAATTTGAGTTTGGCGGCCAGGAAAAGGGAGACAAGAGGGAGAGCAGAACATGTGCATAAATAGCAGTGGGGAGAGTCAAGAGAGTCAGAGAGAAATAGATATAGGTATACACGTGCTGACGTGCTCGCAAGGTATGGTATATTGAGTATAGGCGCATTTTCGTAAACGCTAAGACCACTGATTGCTTTCCAAACATATTATGCCATCACAATTCGTAATAAAATTTATTTTTAGGCGTATACTATTAAGATTTAGGCTAAATGTATGTAATAATAGCGTTAGCTCTGATATATAATACAGGCTTTAGAGCCTCCCAAAAAACATAAGTCATTTTTAATATTCACGAGCTTAATCGCATCGTGGTGCAGATGGGTAAGAAGAGCTCCATCGATTTATTTAATATTGTCAGCTCAGATTTAAATCTCAGAGGTTTTTTTTTTCTGCAGTTTTTCACTTTGTTGGTCCATGTAATGTATTTCTTTGCGTATGTGTCTAATCTGTGCCATTGTGTAACAGTTGTTATTTTTACATTTATTGAAATGCATTTGAATCAGACTATACAATATTTTTATTAAGCATATTAATTTTTATTTCGAAGCTTATACAAAATAAGGTAAATCTTCGGCTTCAGCTGTTCCCACATAACCTGAAAGGAAGAAAAAAAAAAAAAAAGAGAAAAGACTTTTTTTTTTGAACTTTGATTTTTACAAATCAGTAGAATCGATATAAAAAAAATACTAATCGATGGAATCGAAATTATACGGTCCAGCGTGTATTGCAATCTGAAAACATGAAAAAAGGACTCGTTTTATTGAAGTCGACCGTACGAATAATGAGATATGATTAATTACATACGAACTCTTCCACATTAGGGTATCTGGTATTTACCGATTTATCTTTGTTGGTGATGAACTTCCTAGAATATCTTTGTAAAATCCTCAAATAAAAATATATACTTTGGAAATATAAATTTTCTTAGTTCACACGTGCTACCAGGCACAATATGATTTTCCATTTAAATAGCATGGGAATCTAATTTTTCAACATTGTTTAATTTTTTTGACCACTTTAAATATTAATTCTAGATTTTGAAAGTATACGAATAAATTACGGATCACTTGGACTTGATGGATCAATTTTAAGGCCCGAGCGCTCCACAGAAGTGCCTTTTTTTTGAGCAAAAAATGTAACGACCCAATAATATTCTACATTTATCATGAAAAAAATGTTGGTCATAAAAAAATTGTGATCCGAGCTCGTCCAGTTATGTGTCTAATGTAGTATATGAGTATATATAGAAGTACCTCGACTAACTCAAAAAATTAACATCCAATTGAGCTTAAATTTAGTGGGAGGCTTCATTCTGATAATCAAACATGATAGTTAGAAAACAAAAAAATTTGGTCAAAGGAAGAAGCTGTACCAGCCTCCAAATCGTAAGACTTAGAAAAAGCTGTTTTAGCTTTTCACTTGTAACTTCTAAGCGGAAATTTTAGGTCCAAGTCTTTTAAGAAAATATGTAGATCTCAAGGAAATACAACTTTTTCTACCCTTTGACGGACCAAAAAAAAAAAAATTTATTTTAAACAAATTTATCTACTTTTTATTCCACCCAGAAGGTACTGTTGATAAGCGTATTGCGAAGAAGTGGAAAGTTTTATGATTTTTGTCGCATAAAACAACTTACTTCTACTCTGAAAGTTAGCGAAAGTTTTATCGTACTTCTTACTTCTTTTCACAATTCGCTCGGTGCCTTGTGTTTTTTTTTTTTTACTTTAAATCTGTGTATTAATAATGTATCAGTAGTAATAATGTATAAAATCAAATAAAGTATATTATGAAGAAATTTACAGTTTGTTTAAAGCCATTTGTTATGGTAAAAACGTAAAACATCTCGCTAAGAGCCCTACTTTAACCACGCCTTTTATTCTCCACCAGTTGCCAACGATTGAGTTATTTCAAAAAGGTTATACATTAAAGCTTTTGCTACACTCATAACTAAAGTACAGAAATAATAGTATGATTCAAAACTGCAATAGGGTTCTTGCGTAAAATTTTTTTTTCAAATCAATCGGGTACATCAGGTAGGCTATCAAAAAATATTTGACACGTATTTTTCCTTCTTTTATATAAATGAAAACTGGCAATGATATACCGTATGAAATTTACGCGTGACGTCATACCTGTAGTCGATTATGCATTGGATTTTATACAGGTATAACGTCATGCAGCCCCCACTCCTGACCTTTGATACGCTCTATCTTTGGAAATTTTCGTTTGTATGAAAAAAGAAAAGATACGTGTCCAATATTTTTTGATAAGCTACCTGACGGACCAAATGGAATTTTTCATGCAAGGACCCTATTTGCATGCCTCCTGTTATATGTGCCCAAGTAATCAGTGTCACAGCTGATGTACGATGACTAGTATTTTACGAAATTTTCGCTTCAAATTTGCGGTAGCCTCAGCACGCGTTACGCAAAGCTTTTACAACAGGCAATCGGGCATCATTGGACAAATTAATATTCATTGGCGTATAATAAACAAAATTTTATTAAAATAATTAGTCTTTTATCTTATACATACGACAGATGCATATGTATTTTACTGGAGCTACCTCAATTTTATAGAATGTCTTGGGTGTAATGTTGAAATATTGTTGAAAAAATATTTCATATACAAGTGCTATAATAACAACAATAAAAAAACATATGATGGAGATTGTAAGCAGCATTATGTGATGTATCATACATAGAAATATAATTTTCAAGTATGTAAGTAAACATTTTTTCTACGATACTGGGTTATCAAATTCAATAATAAATCTGATTCCAACGTACTAACGCCAAAGTGCGCATTAAATTTTTTTCTCAATACCGGATTATTTATTGAACAATGTGCTTTTAAATCTTCTGGAAATAAAAAAAAATTAAAAATGAGTAAAACAAAATCTATTTCAATCAAAAAAGTTATATGCCATTTTTTCTTTCGTACAAATATGTTTTTAACACATGCTCGCTCTATAATCTGTACAATACATTACAAACGAAACGTATAATATTACATAGACAGAAATTTTACGCATTGTAATTTTATTACTTCTCATTTCTCGATTGAGACGCCAAGTTTCAATATTAGGTCATGTGCTTTCATTTCATTTTTTTTACAAATATTTTAACATGTTAGATTTCAAAAATGGTGCGGCTAAGATTCCACAAACTTTGTACACGCGGCTGTAAATTATTATTTCATGCAAAATTAATTTTTAGTTATAAAAGCAAAAGCTGTTCTCGATGTATCAGTAAAAACTCGATTCAATGTAATGCTTAGCCTATACTTCCCATGTTAAAAGCTACACTCGTAACACTAACATCTCTAATATAGTTTGGCTAGACCTCCGGCAATTTTAACTACATATATACAGTACTTTTAAGACCGCATACTTTATGTTGCATCAAAATCCTACAAAAATAATTTTTATGAAAGCTTCCTGAAGTTTTATAAAAAAAGTATTCGACTATTGGTACAATAACATGAAGCAAATTAGTTACAATACAAAACATATCAATATTACTGTCATTAGTGTTTGATATTGTATCCTCTAATTTCTGTTGTTACGGGCTTAATGAATAAAAATTAGCCGACAATTTCATTTCATTATCCACACTAATAGCAATGGACGAATGAATTCTAAACGAAAATACGTTACATCTCTAAAACGATTTCGGATTATGGATGTGATAAAATCGACACAACAATAAAATACTGATATTCAGCCCCATAAAAATTTTGTGACCACCAATTAAGGGTGTTGGTGACCATATACATTTATTCATATTACGCATATACTGATAGAAATATGTGTATACTAATAAATATTAACATCAAAATTATGTTTTCTCCCATTAATTATGGCTTATTCACGTGTATTTACAGCGATAAATAATTTAGAAATTCAGAATAACTTAAGACACACTACAAGTCGCAGTATATAATTTTACAAAGTGTGTTGAAAATTACATTAAAACTATTGTAAAAACATTATGACAACGTAGTCAGCCTAAAATTTATATATGTAACGACTGAAGGCCTCAGGATTGGTATTTTACTTTTTAACGAAATATTAAATGTCATATTATTGTGTCATTTTATTAATAAAATTTTAACTAGATAAATTTTTACGCTTAACTTTAACAAAACGCGACACAAATTAATTTTGGCACCAACTTATTTCAGGTGGTTATCATGCTACAGTCAACTTGAAAAATTCAATTGGAATAAAACAACTTTCTATAATGTGATCATCCATCATCACTCAGGTTAGCCGTCAAACAATATACAAGGAAAAATTAATAGCAAGTAAGTAAATTTATAGCTAAGGTTTTAAAAGAAAAATTTTGTACAATTTCTTTTTTTTACGCTTCGTATAAGTATCTATTATGATGAAAGTTATATTTTAAAGAATACTAAAATAAACTACTGAAATTTTATAATCGTTTTTGGAAAAATCGAGAAAAATAATTTTCATCTTTTGGTTTAAATGGCATGTATCTCGCGATAGCGTAAAAAATATCCTATGTGTAAGCTTAAAGAGGTACGTAGCGTGAAGATTTTATTTCTCTAAAACTGTACAGCTAATTCTTCTTAAATTTACGTATTTTATCAAATGCATTAAAACGAAGGTGGATAAATTATTTTATGAATATTTGAAGTTAACTTTTAGAGTGCGCTTACGTGGAGCAAGTTACGCGTAAGTGTACTCATTTGGACCCGTTAGAGTGAGAGAAAGGTTTGCGTATTGAACCGGCTCTTATTCTCATATGCTCCATTGGTTACGTGGTACGTACTCCGCTCTCCATATGATTGTAGCGTTGTTATGCTTATGTTACGAAAATTATGCTAAATTTATTTAAGTTTTTACAATAAATCTAAGAGTAAATGTATTCGTAGAAATAACATTAAATAAAATACAATATACATACATTTATACACATACATACATAGTAAAGACCAAAAAGTGGAGAAATTTAAGTAAACCTAGCTGATCACGAAAAAAATACTTGAAAACATACAAGTACCCAGGGTCTGTGAGAAAAAATCATGTTAAAGTGTAAAATGCTTGTATATCAAAAACGAAGGAAGGTGATGAACGGTTGCACCATTCAAAAGGCCGTGAAGAAATGCATCAGAAATGATTAATACTTTGATGAGCGTAAAATCTTCAGAAAAACAGGCGTGAGCAATAGTAGGCGTCATGCTAGGGGACATACTTCTCTGCTGGCTAAGCCCTGACTGCATCGGCTGTCTGCTATTTCGCAGTAATATTTTCTCGCTTTTTCTTCTCGAAATTTCACACCGAACATAATCAAACCAACAATGATTTCTAATCCATTTTTTCACGCCCATTCGATTGATGAAAGCCGTTCTTCGTCAAATATCTTTGTTTTTGAGATATAAGCATTTTAAACTTAAAAATGCTTTTTTCTCACAAACCCTGGGTACAAGGACGTTTTTATATATTTTTTTCGAGACCAGCGGGGTCCAAAACATATCATACCAAGTTTTTTTTTTTTTTTTTGGTTCGGTGTTAGCTGACAACTACGTTTTCTTGAGTAGGGACGGGCAAAGTCAGATTTTACACTTAAAAGTTTATGTATTCTTACATAACGGAATTTGTTTTTTTAACGAATAAAACATGATTTATAAGAAGTAAACTCAATCTACTTTTCAACATAAGCTTGATGTTTGAAACTAAAGGCAGTTAATTATTTATTAATGCTCTCAATCATACAAAAGACCTGTTTAATAAAAATCTAATTGGGTCTAGTAACACGTGTTAAGTCCTAAATTTTCGAGTATTCAGAGTATGGATTATAATTTTAGGATACAACAAAAAGATTTCTGGGTGTATATAATCAAAAAGTCAAAATCAGGAAATAGCGGACACCCTAATAGGTAGGGTCATCGGGTTTGAGATCCTCAGAGAACATGATTAAAGGTAATAAGTCTATGCTATACGGTTATTTGGCTGTAGGTGCCTGCGTTTTAGTTTAAATATTAAGTTTTTTTATTATTATTGAATATTTTTACATAGTAAAGAAAGCCTAATTTCTTTGAATTTCTCAAAATTTCACGAGCATTCAGCCGAAACAGTACAACTTTCGAAAATTCATAAACTTCTGTTTACGAAGCACCGGATCTTCAGCGGACTAAATTTCAAAGTTTAATATCTTTTTTTCTCGGAATAAAAGAAAGGATCAAATTTTTTCGTGAGCTTGACAGATTACTGCTATACTGTACTTAAGTTGGAAGAAACTATTTATGAAGGAAATATTTTACGTTTGCAAGATTAGATTGTCTAACACACAGACATTCAATATCCTGTAACAACTTTTACAATATATCAAATTCCAAATTTATTTTATAATTGATAATCTTACGAATGCTTGGCACAAGTAACTAGAACAATAACTCTTTACTAGACATTTATGTCGGCCATATCAGACCAGTTATTTCTAATCTGTAAAATGTACTAGCGGATTCACAATAAAATTACCTTCAAAACATGTCAGTATTGAGAAACATAAGAAAAACCATAATTTGTATAATGTTTTTCCGCCATTATTAATCCACCATCTTGAATACTTACAATCTGGCGGCAGATGCATGATCAGCGATCCCAGAAACCTCTAAGTAAGAATCATTATTGTAATTTCCGATTTTTCAAACATTGTGTCCTTAATCTTGGATCCGACTTTTTAAATACACAAAATCTCACAGCAGATTTATGATCAACGACCCACAAAAACCCCTGAAAGAAGATTATTTTTGGAAATTTTCAATTTTTAAAAAAAATTTTCGCTATTTTAGATCCATCATTTTAAATTCATAAAATTAGACAGCTGATTCATGATCAGCGACCCCAAAAACTTACGAGCAAGGATTATTTTTAGATAATTCTAATTTAAAAAAAACAGTTCCATCATTTTGGATTAGTTAATTAAAATACATTAAATCTGACAGCAGATTTATTATCAGTGACCCCAAAAACCCCTCAATGAGAATTATTTTCAAAACATTTAATTTTCAAAAAAAATGCCGCTATTTTGCATCCGCCATTTTAAATACACAAAATTTAACAGCAGATTTATGATCAGCGACCCCAAAAACCTGTAAGTACTAATTTGAAACAAATTTTACTGATTTAAATAATTTAATTTTCAATTTTCATAAGTAATATTAAGGTTTTTTCGTTTATATTGAATTTGGAGGTTAGGTGTCACATCTAGCCATAGCGAGAGAAACGATTCTATATTCTACAGCTTAATACCAATTAAAAAAAAAAAAAATTTAAGTTGATTCCTTTAAATACCAGGTGAATAAAATTTTGCCGTTTTTTTCCATTTTGAACCACTGTGGGGCGGGGTGGGGGGGCGCAGTAGGTCAGAGTAACAGTAAGAATATGGGCGAAAAGAGCATATTTTTTCAACAGTATTTAACTGTTTTGATCAATAAAAGAACAATATTGTAATAAATTACTAACTGAATAATGACTTATTTTTTCTCTAATTAGTCATAACTTTATGTTTCTCTCAGACTTGCATAAAAATGAGCCGTATATATCATTTTCATCCTTCCCTCAATCAATACTTCTATGAAAGTTTATTTTGTTAGAAAGTATTATTAATGCTATACCAGTCAATATATTGAACAAAACTTTTTTGTATTGGTAGAACGAATAAAAGATTAATGTATTACATAAGATTGTTTATCTTCAACCCTTTTTTCCAGGAACATCAGTAAATTAATTTTTTTTTCGATAAAAATAACTTTTGAAATTTTCAATTGATCTTTGTTAATTCAACCATGCATTGTATTAAAAATTTGTGTGTGAAACTAAAATTCCGTAGAATTTACTATCTTTTCTACACCATCTTTTTTGACATTAGTAAATCGAAATTCGACACGATTTTTCTTGTTTTTCAAAAACTTTATTTATATGCAAAACAGCGCGATACTTATTTTTATCAGAAAAATTTTCTATGATATAATTTTGTAATTTGCTTCAAATTTTATCGCTTTAAATGTGTTTGGAAATCAAAAACCATGTAAAAAATTTAAGTAATCAAATATGTAACGTAAGAATAATAGCCTACAGCTGCTCTAAAAGTTTTACGAAACATAACGATTACTTTAGCCTTTAAGGTCTCATATTTAATTGTATTATGTATTTTTAAGTCATCATATAAAATTGCTTCTTTCACTTTATTAAATATTATCCTCAAAAAAAACCTTCTATTGTCTTAAAAAAAAATATTTTTATCGGGCTTTTGTTGTATAATGATTTTGATTTCTTTCGAATTACTAATTTTTTGTTAGAAATCTAAGATACACAAATGTGGACATATTTTAAAATATTTGCAAAACAAATATTTTGATCGATTTAACCGTGCCGTGTACGGTGTTTACCGACTGTTTATTGTACTTACTATGTTGTTTTCTTTAAAAACTGATTTTTGTTCACTTTCAAAATATGCTGCTGAATTAATTACCTCGTGACTTTACCATCAAGTTCTCAATTTTTATCATCTGTATACTGTTTTCATTTTAATTAGCTGTATAGAATTGAGACTATTTAAAAATTCACTAATCATTTCGTTGCCAGAATTATGATGTTTATCAATTTCTATACATCCCCTGTCTCTTCTTTCGTAGATGTAGTCATAAATAAACTTTAAATTCTTAAATTAAGCAAAATATTTACCATTTATATGACATAAAATTGATGTAAACTCCCAAGCACTTGCTCCTTTGTCGTACTGAATAGTAGAGGACATTTATACTGCATCAACAAAAATTTATTGTATGACATGACTATTGAATGGTGTGATGGTACTTTATATCTATTTTTAGTCGATTAAATATGATTTTGACAAGTATGATTTTAAGTTTTACAGGAACGATGAAAATCTGTTGCAATCTTAGTTATTAAAAAATTCTGAAAAATTTTAGACGAATCATTTTGTAGAATTATTCAAAGAAAAAGTGAGTTAAGCCTTGGAAATGTGTAGCATATGTTTAAATATTATTATTATTCGTTGTTCATTTTTTTAAGCAGAAGATATCGCAGAAATATTTTTCTGTATATCTTTAGATGTAATTATTTCATTATAAGAATGCTTTGCCATTAGAATATATTATTATTGTAGACAACGTTTTTGAAACTTAATGGTGCAAATGTAAACTAAAATTTTATCAAAAATAATATCGTTAGTTATATAATCTAAAATTGACTATATTTTTGTATAGAATAATCCTATTGTTAGATTAGGTATGTTATCTAGCATCGTTTTTTTCGTGTAATTTGATTATTTTTATTCTAAAACTCTTTCACTAAGGATTGTATGTTACTGTTCCAAACAAATCCACTTTATCGTATTTTTTATAATAATCATCATTGCATTTAGATAATTTTGTAACATGTATCGAGGTTCTCAAACGAATGTAAAGAATAATATGTAAAAATTACAAATGTTGTCCTTGATCTGAAAATTTTCAGAAATTTCGGACGGGCAGTTTTTTATAGCATTTTACAAACCTTCCCGTTTCGATAAGCTACAACTCTTTGTTCATGAGTCACTGATATTTAGTAAGACTTCTACGAGAATCTAAATTGCTCGAATAATAAGAGCTGAGCGTTCCTGACGCCACAGCAGCGTCCAAAGCAGCTCGAACATTGGAAGACTGACCGACGAGCTCGTTGGTGCTATAACATAATATTTAACTTCAGTAAAGTACTTTAATACTGCGGGCTATCTAGCTACTGTGGATTTTGAAATTAATAACGAAAAGATAATAAAAAAAAATTGTTCGAAAACATCTAAAAGATTCATTTATGCACACTGACATCCTCTGTATCGTAGCTATAAATAATGAGCAGTTTAAAATAAGTTTTGATAATTTACTCAATGTTTAAAATTTGTTATCTATGTATGAAAGTTGGCTCTTTTAAATCTCAAATAAGTCATGGCACGATGTCGCATAACACTAATATTTAATTGGTATTGTAATGATTATCTAGTAAAAGATACACCGTTATTTAAGGGCAGCTCAGATTATTAATATTATTTGAACTTTTACATGATTATTTAAGACGCAGATACACTATATGACATCCAAACCCAATTACTGCGGTTTCTCACATTATTTAATATCACCTCAACCCCTATAGTTTATAAGTGCACATTGGCTGTAATACTTGCCAATAACGTAGTACTAAAGATAATTAATTGAATCAGATAACTAGGGTTAAGAGCGGATAATTTTTCAGTGGCTCAACTTATTGCCATATTTTCGAATAATGCCTCTGTTTTCATTTTAATGATTAGTGATGCCAAATCAACACTTGCAATCGGTGAATCAAGTTATTTAGTATCTTATAATTGGGATTTTAATTTTTTTTTCCTAAAAAAGTATTCAAAAGTTTTCATGTGCATAGCAAAGTATCACGCCTGCAATCTGGAGCACACATGACCTTTTTTACTGTGATGGTATTATTGCGGATATATCGTTGATGAGGAATTGAAATTGACCGCAATAATACTACAACAATAATACGTATAGACACGCAATAATACCAGCATTGGCAACTGAACTTTTATACCTCTCTTTAAGTCAATATTTATGAATTTTTACATTTCTAAAAGTGGAATCCACTAGTTTTTAAGTCTATTATCCCACCTTCAAAAATGAGCCTCTTTAGGTAAAATAAAGATAACACGACTCTGATTAGTTAGTACAATGAGAATAACATCATGCTATTGATAGTCACTGACAGGTTTGTAGGTATACTATGGGCTAATGGGAAAATCGCGCGAGGCGGACTCAAATTCATCTAGTCTTATGATAAAAGATTGATTGCTACGTTAATAAACCCGTTGTATTCCTCGTGTGGTTGGTCAAGAGTAATCGAAAATGGAAACATTTGAAAATTAAATTTTGAAAAATAAATGAAAATTAACTCAAATTACTAAAAACTAACTTTATAAATCATCAAACAAATTTTTGATATAACGTTAGGAAATGGCACACAGAGGCAGAGCCCGCTATGTTTATTTAGAAAAATCATGATAACGATTGGATTTCCTTATTAAGACGAACTAATATTATTAGATAAACTTTAAAAGTTAGCCTCCCTGAAGAACTTCAATTATACTCTCACTTATCCCTACAGTGAAACTCAAGAAATCACTGTAACAGCTTATATAATCTATATTTTGTATGAATCACGACTGGTACACTAGACCAGTGCTTACTTACATGTATACGAAATTAAAAAACCATATTGGACATGAACTTTACGTTATATATTTCTTTAATTCATTTATTATCATCAATAACTATGTATTTTCCATAATCTGTCTATTTAATCTCTACTTATTATAGCCACAGTCATTTGTTCACATTAATAAATTATACCCTAGTAATAAGGTCGTAGTAACTAGAATAGTACTGCAGTATTCAGAGCTTTTGAAGTTTAAACTTCACATGTAAATATATTATTTTAGGTAGCTGTTAAAATAATGCAGAACTTTTGTTCAATGTAACAGTAGTCTAGTTATCAGTAAACTTACGAAGACTTACTGCGAAATTTTATTTTATTTGCATATTTTTGCTGACTTTTTTTGATACTTGCTGATTTTAGTCCGCAGTAATTCCCCACATAGCATCGTACGTTTCTGAAACGTTTCATTGGAAACTTAAAAACGTTTCAACTCAAGTCTCAGACACGTTTCTGAAACGATCCCAAATTTAGTGCAAATATTAAAAAAAATAATTGTTCATAATTATTTTATCTACACCTAATATCATAAAAATAATAGTGAAAAAAAAAAAAAAAAAAAAAAAGAGACCCAAACAGAAGCACAAACCGGGACAGCCAGAACGCAAGGATTCC
>JAPYYV010003194.1:0-18833 GCA_030522625.1 Copidosoma aretas
TCAACGCCCCCTGACGCTGCCAACGTAGGACCTTAGTTGGCTAGAGAGGCAGCCTAAGTAGGCCCTACTGACTGCCTCTCTAAAATTTCTGCTCGGGATCATGTATAGCGGTCAAAAAATAAAAATATAGTTATGTACCTTAATCAGGTCTTTAAAACAATTTTATGAATCTATAAAAACCAGGTTTTCGAGATTTTTCTGGATCGAAAAAATTCTATTCAAATCTAATAAATAATTATATCTTATAAAGCAAAAAATTATCGTCTATCATTTTAACTCACGATAATTAAATAATGTTTCTGCTTATTTTTCGTTATATTACGAACATTAACTTATTATTATAAAATAAATAAATTTTAAACAATGTTTTTTGCTTGGTTTTTTGTACTATTTGGGTAAAAAAATTATAATTTTATTTTTAAATAATTTAATTTTTCAGATTCTAAAAATAGCTGTTTTACCATTTTGAATAATCCTTATACGACAATCATATTTTTCTTACTAAAAATATAAACAGAACAACATATCTTAAGGAAGCGTTTTGCTAATTTATTGGCAGCGGTTTTTTAATAATGACTGTAATATGTATTTCTTTTTATCTTTTTAAACAATAAAAATGAAAATCAGGCGGTGACAAAACAATTTCCGAAAGTTAATGAACGTAAAATCCAACGTTTTTATATTTTTCTTTCTGATAAAAGCTGCGCTGTTCATAGTTGCCAGGGGCTATCTCTTGGTGTAACTCTAATAGTAAACACAAAATATAAGCTAGCGGTGTGTTATCAGGAGAAACTCAATGTGTCTCATATTGAATCATGATAAAAACTATCGCTTACGTAGTACCCTGGACTAAGTATAATGGTATGTCTATTCATGTAATATTTGTTACTTGTTGAAAAAAAACAACTTGAAGTAATGAAAGTCTACGAGATATCACCACACTTTCTCAAACTCATATAATTTTTTGGAGATTAAAGAATTTTTCCTTAGTCTTGTATCATCATTTTTCCGTGAGGTATGAGCATATCAATGTACCAAAACTTTATTAGTGAAGTGAAATGCTGACAAACTTAAAAGTTGCGTAATTTAACAAAAACTGGTTAAACAAATCTCATCTCAAAAGCATTTATTTTAAATTGTTTCGGATTCTTAAGTCCTCTTCATGTGGAGAGAGTACCATGATACACAGATATTGAATAAAAGAAATAAGTCAAAAGAATAAGTCAATAGTTATTGTTTGAATCAAAATCCAAGTGGCACTCACGTATTATGAACCAGCGGTAAAAACCCACGTAAGAGAGCGATAAAAGCGAGGATAAAAGTGCACGTGTGCCTGGTATTATCCAAATTCGACATGTAATTATACAAATGTAGATGAAAGTACTGTTATGTACACTAAAGCTGGAATTTTAATTTTAGAGCCTCATGTAGCGAGAGTTCACGTGCTTGCTATAATAATTTTCGGAAGAAAAAAAACACGCTATTGCACCCTAGCAAACTAGCCAAATAACCCAAGGAAACAAGCGAACGTGAGACTTCGCGGCCAAGCTAAACAGTTCTCACGCCCAGCTGGCTGGCGTCTAGACGCTTTATTAAAATTTCAACGGCTTCGTTTCATCCGTGCTACTATTGGGCGCTTATATAAAAGACAATCATATGTCGCGACACTCAAAATTAAGTCTATCACAGCATCTTCATTTTTGGAATTGAATTCAATGTCAAATTTAGAGATACGCTACAGCACCTTACACTAACTTTTTGTGTTTCTATTTTAGGCATAGGGATATGTGTCCCAATTATGGCCCCTTTAAGAAAATTTACGACCAATTTTATTTCGTATGCGATGGTCGATAGAATTGTAACTTGTACATTGTACACTAACGTAATGATGGTACCAACTTTTTTCTAAAGTATACATTTTTTTATGAAAAATTTGTGCGGTCCATCGACGATATTAACGATAAAAATCTTTTTTTTTTATCTCCAAAGTGGACGCTCGTAAAGAACTTGGAACTTTTTTTTGGCCCCTCTAAAAATATTTACAAAACAAACTTTTTAGTGTTATTATTTTTGTTTTTATTGTTTTAAACTCTATTTGTTGAGAAACTATATTTGTTGGCGAAGATATGCATACTGAATACTATAAAGTTTTTAATACTTCTGAATGTTTGTTTTTTTATAAAACATGACAAATAATTGGGTTTAATAAAAATTCAACTCAAAGGTAGTACAAATTTATGTGTTGTATTTATCACATGTCTAAGGCAAAGACTGCACTCGGCTAATGCGTGTTTTTATGCCGTTAACAAACTTCTAAAATCGCGACTTATCTCAAAAAATCTCAAGATCCGTATTCATAGAACCGTCATACTGCCAGTCCTTTTCCATGGAATCGAAACGTTTCGAATTCCTAATGCCGAAGCCGAATATTAATAATAACTCATCACATGTATGATATCATGCAAACATTTGATACTAGGCTGTTTAAAAAAAACTTTCCAGCCGCAGTCGGTATTTTAACTGAAAAAAAAATTTGTATCTCCACTAATAATTTTTTGTCGTTTTTTTTTATTAATTTAAAAAATATATATACACCAATACTTTATGAACATTAGACATTAAATAAAACTTTAAATAAAGCCCTTTGTTATTAGGCATGGAGAAAAAAATATTTAATTTAAATTAGTGATTTCCTACATGGATATTTAGATGTAAACTCGAAAAATTTAAATAAATCCAAGCACGATCGAATAATTTCATATTTAATGTTACATGCTGATTCATAATAAACTATTTCCAATACATTCGTAGAATAAAAATATTTATGCCTAAAACATTTTCAAAGAGGTTCAATATTGAATCAAAATATTGCGTTATAGCTTAAACTTTAAGGAATAATCCATGAAGTAATACTTCACCACATTCCAAATTCGAGATGGGGTTAAAGGAGGCGACAGCCAAAAAGAGAAAAAAAGCTTATGCAATATTTAAAATAATAGATAAATAAAATGTAACCCGACGCAACCTTAAGATAAATTTTATACTTATTTATGTTAAAATTGTTTTAACGTTTTCGGCCTTCCAACTTTACCGTAGTTTGGTGAAAATTGTAGTTATTTTTTATCTTGAACTTCAGTAATAACTTATTGATGGATTTTTATAGGTATTCATAATGTGTACAAAATAAGTGCATAATATTTTTCGACTTCTTTTATTTTGAAAACTAAATTTATATTATTAAAAAAATATATAAGTTATTTCATACTTTTTATCTCGCTTTTTATCAATAAATTAATAAATGTTAAACTAAATTCAATCAAGATTCTTTTATTTTTCAGGACCATGTGGAGGCAAAACTACTGGACAGACCCGGTTGTGCACATTTTTTGAGAATTTAGGATGGAAGGTAAGCAGATGTTTGTTTAACTTTTTGCAGTTTTAGTATTATTTATTTTCAAAGTTTTGCGTCCTCGCTTAACATTGCGTTATTACGATTACTTGGTATTTTTTAATATTAAAAAAGAGATTAACATGAAGCTTCATTAACGTTTTTTTATTTATTTGTTAATTTTTTTTGTATTTTTGATAGTCAATTTTGGTTATATTAAGTAAAATTAACACTCGTTGAAATAAAGATAAGTTTGATCTCCTTTCTTTTACTGTCAATCTTGTCAATGACAAACCCTCTCGAAACAAAATTCTTCGTCCAAGACTTGAATTTAAAAAGTCTGAAAGTTTTGCCCTGGTTTTGTCACGTTATATTTGTATTTTCGTTACGTGATTGGTAAAATATAAAATGAATTGCATAAACCAACAAGTAAAGTATGAGTACATTGGCGTCAATTTAATAATAATCATAAACACAAGAATTTTGCACTTTAGAGTATAACAAAGCACTCCAACTCTATCAAAAATGTTTTAATACAAAAAATTTTCTTCATAGGAAAAATCCTCATTCGTTTCGTACACGTTTAAAATATTGAGCAGAAGATTGTAAATTATAATACATCTGTTTTAAATTTTTTAAATAATTTCATAAAAATGATAGTGCACTAAGTTAAGTTGTGTCATTATCAAAAAATGACACATACTGATTTGCAGTATTCAATATAATTTTTTAGAAATCGTATGGATATATGTTCCATACGCTTTTATTTCGTAAAATGTGTATGTCATCGTATCAGTGCGTTGGCAAGCTGGATGTAATTTTACTATGAGTTTCTAACGCACATTTGAATCAACTAAACAAATTTTTTCGAACAGAAATACTTTTTATGGAATAACAATGCTATATAGTGTAAAAATTTTCTGACTTTTTTTTTTTATTTAGTGCTTGCAAATAAAAAATCATGGAATTCAAATATCAATCAGGTTAGATCATTTTATAATGTTTGCTGTCAATGGCTCGTCTTACCTTAACCAACTTTTTTTACTTAGTTTTGCAGACCATAAACTTTAACTCGAAGTCAAATAAGACTACAACTAAAAAGTTGACAGTAAAAAATTATGAAAAAATATATGAAGATATGTTTTCCTCAATGAACTAAAAAAAAATGCCAAGAGGTTGGAAATGGTATAGTATATTGTTGTACACAATTAAATCCTTCGGTGACTCCCGCTTTTATAACTCACGCATTTTCACACATTGTTTAATAATTTTTTTTACAAGTAGTTGGAAATTTTTCTTCGTTAGACATTTACTATTATAAAAGTTAACATGCCTTTTTGAAACACTTTATCTTATTAGACTCATTCCCCATGCGAAAATAATTTTTTGTAACTTAAAAATATTTGCAGAACAAGAGTAAGCGACTTTGACGTTTTCTGTTAATCGCAAGCTAGCCGTTTTTTAAAATTGTATTTATATTTATACTAGTAAATTTACTAAAACGTACTGTGTCAGAAGTTATTTCAGTAACATGATGATATGAATAATTGATATAATCAAAAGGTAAAATTTTAAATTTTATGAAGATACTGTAGTGTTTTGTTTGTTGTTAAGAAATTTAAATTGTACCAACTTGTTTTACAAAATTCGGATTAACAAAATTTTTTTATTTTTCTTGTTACTAAAGGTACATGTTATTAAAGTGAAAATTTTACAAAACAAATATGAAAGCGATTGATTGAAACTTATGTACGATCTGATAAACTTTTCAGCAAATATTTTATTAGTACCTTATAAAGCTTATCAATCAGAAAATTATAATGTATGCCGTTAATAACTTTTGAAGTTGTTATTAAAATAGTTGCTTAAAAATTTCCTAGATAATATTTAGTTCCTCTGCATACGTGTATGGTTTGCAAATATTAATGAAATAACAATAATGCTACTGAAAAAAGGAGTTTTATAAATAACATGAATTTTCTTTACGAATCGATTACTACATTCCGTTGATAAATAACACATGTTTTAGATACCTAAAAGTTTTTTTTGAATACGTTCTTTATTCCAATTGAAAGCTAAATTATAGCTGAAAATAAACGTGAGGCATTATAACACTCTATCTTGAATATGGGATATTCATTTAAAACTATATTTTTTATAAGTTAGACATGTTAACTTTTTATGAATATTTTTTTTTAAATTACCTTAAAAAAATTTAGAGAGCCTAATACGTCAACTAGGTATGAATTATATTTCCTTGTGTGCATCACAAAATCTCATTAAGAATGTTGTTTTAAAATATGTATAAACATCATTATTTAGTGCATAATATTACCACCTTTTCTAATATATCATACTGCTATACTTGAACTCGCGGTGGTATATTTAGGTCTAATCGAAACATTCCACGGTTTTCTTAACAAATATAGTTAGACAAGATACCAATTTACATTAGAAAACTGTCGTTCAGTTTACGACATTAGTAAGTTTCCGCTCCTTTCCTGCTGCGCAAAATTGTATCTGAATAAACATCAACGGGGTGAAACAAGATACGGTGATTGTGCAAATTTAAGATCGAGAATTGATAAAAATACCAAACAAATTTTCGGTTTAAATCTTGAACTTTATTTGATTTTATTCGTGTTAAAATGGTAAAAAGTCTGTCATTACTTTTTTGTCTTGCTCTGCAAATGTCAACTATTAAGTTTTTTTTACGTCATCAAAAAGAATTGTTGATTTAAATTAGTATACATCGAGGCCTGATATTTAAAACTTTTCAAAATTGTAAATTTTCCCTCTCTTTTACGTGTTAAATTCGAGAAAACTGATTACTTATCAAATATTTTTAAAAGTATTTCCGTTGGCAAACTAACATTCAGAAATTATTCAAGGCAAGCAGAAAAAATTACAATGATTTGAGTTTTTATCTACAGTTAACAATTCATTATTAATGCATAAGTACGACATAAAAATAGCACTAAACAGTTTTTTTTTCACTTCGCAAATGTAGGATGGATGATAAAAGTTTAACTTAATAATCTAGTAGTATACTAGGTTCAAGTCTCCGTCTATTCGAGGTGTTAAGCGACTAGTAGCGCCGCCCTGAGGGTTGGATTTAGAACTATATGTTTCCTAAAGTGTTCAAATTGTGGTGGCAATATCATAAAAAAAAGATTTTTTTTATTTCTCCAACCGATTTAATAGATTACGTAGGTGAAAGTTCGCGCAAATACGTAGAATTATGTTTTGGCTTCTCTTGTGGGAGATTAAGAGCTGGAACAGCTGTTCTATTTAAAAATCTTCCATGCTTCGCTACAGCTACAAAAAAAAATATTTCCATGCATTCGACCAACTAAAATTATTTACATCAAAACTTTTGATCTTATTTACCTGTAACATAATCGTCTTCTCTAAAATGTGCACAGCATACACATGTTATTGTTGTTATTGAAGTTAGATTACAGCATTCAATCCATAATTGCCGAGCTTTTTCCGTTCGAGGCAATGAGTTAAAATTTAGTCCATCTGTGGATTATTTATTAGGACAAGCTGGCACAGTACATAGTAATATCTACTTTTAAAAGCTCATTTTTACAAATCTTAACTTGACATCGAAATTATTTGATTAAAGAAATGAAAACCAATTAGCACTTCCGCCACAACTTGAACGCGTACTTTAGGAAACATAATTCTACATCCAACCATCAGGGTGATGCTACTAGTCGCTTAACACCTCGAATACCCAGTTATATTTATTTCAGTTAAAATCGACTTTAAGTTAGTTATTTTTACATGAACTAGCCTTTTAAAGCGCGCGCTACGCGCGCCAAAGGATCGAAGGCTGTTCTCTAAACAGCCAATCACATGAATTCTAAACGTGTTCTTAATATGGCTGCGCCCTCTGAGCTATTTCCCTTTTAAGATAGGAACAGCCAATCACATTCATTCGACACGTGTTCTTAATATGGCTGCGCCCTCTGAGCCATATCCCTTTTAAGATAGGATAACATTCTAATCACTTCGAAAAATCGAATTTTGGATGATTGTCACAGTGTTTTCAGATTCTTGTTGAACTATACAATAAAAAATATGAATGTTTAATGTTTAAATTACATAAAAAACTTTAATCCCACAAAGAATTACGTATGCAAATACAATTCAAGATAAGGTATTAACTATTATGCATCAATTTTTTGTATTTTAAGGTTTTTAAGGCTTTTTTAAATAATAAATTAAATAAAATTTATTTTAATCTTGAATTTTTCTTTAAAATCGATAGAAATATCAAGAAGTACAAGAACGGAAAAAAACTGAGCTATTACTTTAAGTGTTTTGTAAATTGTACGCATACTACACTTATTGGTTCATGCATTATCAAATTTGGACGATCTTATGATATCCTGATCTGTTGAAAAAATCTTCGATAACTGTGGTTTTCTTATTTTTGTGAGAAAGAAATCCACAAAAAATATTGGTTTTGGGGTTGTCATCTTCGTTGTGGATTCGATAGAGTGGTGGTTGTCTTCTTTTTCAGGTGTTCCGTGTCCCCGAGACAGCGACCGTGCTGCTCAGGTATGCCACAACTACACGATAACTTCGCATTTAAAATAAAGTGAAAAATGTGTATTCAGCCCACGTAGGAAAACATTCCTTTTCATTTTAAGAATTTTGATATATCTTCAAACTTTCAGTATTACAAATCAGACAAGCAAAATTTAAAAACCTCCATAACATATCTAGTCCTTAACAAAGTTGTGATATATATATATATATATATATATATATATATATATATATATATATATATATAGTTTTTAAACTTTTATCAAATGCAAAGTTTTCTGTTTGTTAAAAAAAACTATTAAAACTGTGCACACATCGTCAGAAAATTTTGAACATCTCTTCATTGATTGCTGAGCTAACAACTACGAAATATAAAAACTGTACTAAATTATATTAATAACAATGTTACGAAATCCATCTTTTAATAGTTATTTATCATTCAAATGTTAAAAGTAATTAAATTAAGTATAGTTTGATTCATTAAAAACAAATGTGTTAATCTTTAATTCTTTATGCATACACTTTGCTGTAAATTTACAAACACACGGTTTTTGTGTTGTTCAACATTTTGACTTTTAATGTAAAACAAATGGATATACCCATAGCGATGTGGATCCTAAGGATTCAAAAACTTGCAGTTAGGGACGTACATCTTTTAGGCATCGATTTCATCCACAGTCTGCTTTTTGAATTTCAGCGGCGGCATCAAATTTACAGACCTGAATGCAGAACAGGGTGAGTTTATTTCTTTTTTACTTAATGATTTTTATCAAACATGTACTATATGGAAAATTTTGTGAAATATGTATTTGTTCCATAAATATTTACTTTATTGTACATTTGAATCAAAGAGAATTTTACCAAAGATCATATTTCATACATACATTTTATATTTATGCCTTTTTTTTTTTTCTTTTTTTTTTTCAAAAATACAGCATCAATGGTGAATTTCATTAAAATTTTCCATGCTCATGCTAATCACCACATTCAAACATTATTTATTCTCTTTTTTATGTACAAAGATGTCATGGCAAAACTAAATCATTAAAAATTTATTTCCGATGGTTGAATATATGTATATATAGTTGTCAGATAGTGTGGCATAATCGTAATTCTTGAGAAGCTTATAATAATTATGTTACCTCGTATTTATATATTTGCAAAAATCTATCGTCAAATTAAGACATTGATGAATGACCAAGGAAAAATATCCCATTCTCGTTTAATTACGAGCTACTGTCGATTCACATAATTGTTTTCCACCCACCACGGTGCCAGCAGCCACGAAATAAATATGTCTGTCTGTTGTGGCGTTTTTATACTTGTCGGCCGCTGGCACGCAAAATAAAATACTCACTAAGGGCGACTTTAGGGGTGAACGAACTAGGCACGGGCATCGAAATAACCCTTATGTAATCTTTATGTGATGAACAAATAATTAAATTTAAGTTATGTATGATAATAGTATATTACGCACCTAGGCTGGAAAAGTAAAGAAAGTCTCAGATCGTCCGTGTATTGTCGTCCGAGGCGAAGCCGAGGACAATAAACGGACGATCTGAGGCTTCTTTTATACTTCTGGCCGTGGTGCGTATACGATTTTTCGTATCTCAGCATCCGTAAAGCGTTAGCTATTGGAACCTCAAAACTAAAATCATCGAAACTGTAAATTTCAAATTTCAAAATCCCCAATAATCCTGGTGACAAATAGTGACCAATATTTTATTGACAAAACATTTTACCGATACACCTTCACTGAAAAACAATCGAATGCTCGTGAAGATTATCTGCAATGTAGACGATACAGATCGTCTGCGCTATTTAAACTACTGAGAGTGTTTTATCTTTGTGAGTGATACTATTGTGAATTTTTGTTAAAGTTATGAAATGGAAAGCCATTCAATCGAATGAGTTAATGATATATCCGATGCACTGAAAACTAATTGTACAAGATAGTCATACGTAGGGGAAGGATTCAGGCTAGTTGGGGAATTTCATCGAATTTATAAGGGTTCACTCGTAAGTATCGAAAAATAATCCTTGTCTCTTCATAGTGCCAACACCTCGGCTAACACTCCATTTCATCCGCATATTTTTTTCTTTTTTTAGTTACCTGTACTTTAAAAAATAGTTACTTTACTGCTAGTACTCAAATATCCTCGAAAATGTCCATGCCAGTATGATGCAAAATGAATCGTCATATCGTTTCCATATCAAATAAGCCTGACACACATTTAATTGTTTTTCTGCAAAAATATTTAGATCTAAAATTTTGAACGGATTTTCTAAAGACGTAATGAAACATTACTGGGCAAAAAGTAAGTATTGTGATTTTCGACAATTCATAATAGACTTTGATCCATTGAAATGATGTTTCATCCAGTTGAAGATTGTAATTTTTTCTGAACAAAGAAAGATATTCATCAAGTTATGACAAAACCCAATGAGAACTGAATGATTAATTGGTAATGATTTATCAAAGATTGTGTGAGTATCTATTAGCGAGTTGAACAAAATAGTCAACTTCGCAGCAGTCTCATCCTCACTTGATACGGCACTGGTGCCACTTCAATTATAAAATTGATTTCTAAATAGCAATAATGCTGTTGAGTAGAGCTTAGTTAACAATCATTCTATTTTATACTATTATTCACGGATTTCTAGCAATAATATGACCAACAAATAATATGACAAGTAAATAATCTGTTCAAATTACTTTAATTAAACACTTGATTTTTTTCATGCTTTATTAATTACATTGCAGTAGGTACATATGTAAACACCTTACATTCCTAATTTTGCATGTATCATTTTTTACAAACCTAATTTAATGTGCTTACAATATTTACCTCTGCACCTGAGTTCAATAAATTTTTTAATAAATCGGATGGTAGAGGCCAAGCTTATAATCAAGTGGCACTGAATCATGTCCCGATCTTTATCGCGTCATCTGTAATGTTTATTTAGTAGTCGAGTTCTCTATAGTGTCTATGTATAGTTTTCTATAGTTATATTGTATTCCAAAAACTTAATCTAACCTCTAGATACGTAATCTATTAGCAAATACGTAATGAAATATCTAAAAATAGCTCCACCCCTTTTTACTCTTGCAGTGATTATGCCTATTTGTATTGTCACTTAGTTCACATAAATTGAATATTGTTAAGAAACGTTATGGCTAGGATTTCCAAAATTATTTATGTATGTTTAAAAATATATTATATTCTATCAAATGTCAGACTTTAGTGTATTTGTAAAACAGTAGTTTTTGATGTATTAGTAAAACAATAAGTAATTCAACAGCTTTTTATAAATAGTTTAATTTCCATGTTAAAAGTCGAATTTAAGATACAAATATCTCGAACTTGGTATGGCTGGGTCATCTTTAAAATTTTAATCATGCATAGACAGCTTCTTTAAAAATGTTTTTAAAATACTAATTTGTGACAAACTTTGAGAAAATTATTTTGCTTGATTTTACCTTCACTTTATTCAAGCCCGTATAATGACTAACTTAAAAAAAAAAAAAATTGTGGAAAAAAAGTATAAACAATGAACTGTATAATTTTTTTTAATTTATTGAAAATTTTTTTTAAGTTTGACTGAAATTTTAAGCCTGGAGTATAATAGCTTGTACAAAATAAAATAATCAATAGTGCAACTGCAAAAATTAATTATGATAAATTATTTATGAGCATTTATCAATTCATATAAGAGGTACTAGACGTTTGAGAAGAAAAATTGCAACCTTGAATACATTTGTGACATTCAGCAGGCTTCTGATCCGATGGATTTTTTCCATTGGCTTCTTTTCTGTTGTACGAATGATAAAAACAGCAATATAAGAAGTGCTATCTCGTAATAGCTAGATTATAGAACGAGGAATGAGTATTACGTTACGCGTGCATTAGTAAAATTTATATCACTATTCAGAATTCGAAAACATTTTTTTAACATTCCTTATATAAAAATCGTCTTTTTATCATACTTGCAGAATTTTTTACATTTCTGCTAAAGTGTTTCCTTAATATTTATAGAAAAAAATTTCTGTATGCATGCTTTGAAGATCATAATTTATTATCTTAAGCATATTTTTGTTAGTGAATGATTATTAAACTTCATTTACTCAAAACGATTATTTTATGAACGTAGTCAGTCTTCAGTCGAGACCGCAGTCAAGTCGCCTTCAGTATCTTTGAGTATAGTCTCAATGTTACTTATGAATTTGATGGCTAGCCTTTTACAATTTTATTTTTCCTGTTTATAATTTTACAGATTTTTCAAAATATAAGTTTTTTGGTTGAGATTATAAATAACATTGTAAAACAAAGAATATTTCTTTTATATTTCACGCAGAGATAAAATTCTAAATCATTCATTAAAAACAGTCTCAACTAAAATGATTTATTTTTAAAAATAAATAAATTTATATTTTAGATGATTGCTATGATTATGTATTATATAGATTTATGTGGTTAATTTAAAAAAAATTTTCATCAGTTACACTAGTGTTTGAACCAAAAAATAAATCTTTGCAACATAATATAATTTAAATGTTTCTTATTTAACGATTAAATCGAAAGATGCTATAAAAACATACAAATGAAGTTAGTATAGGTACTGCTTGAATCCAAAATATATATTTTATATGCAAAGTTGTATTTGTTGATAAAAATTCTACTAATTTATCAAAATCGCATGCGTGCTGTTAGTCACAAACTGTTTATGGAATGGTTAATAATCTCACGCTAGTTACTATTTTCTCGATTATTATTTAATTATTGGAAAACCAGGTCTGGATTCTAAAGAATTCGATTAGGGTCTTAATGGCAGTCTATTGATCTGTCTATTATATTTTTATTAAAAATTAATAATTCATGATGTACATGCCCTGAAAAAAAATTTTTTAGTATCAAACTAACAATAAACTTCATCTTTTTCTTTTTTTATTGCATTTATTTGTTCCATGTACAGAATTTATAAATTCCTTTTCCATTATAATTCCCTGCACGACAATCCCGTGCGTTTGGATTGCCAAAAAAACTCTAACGCTTACAGCTCATGTAGTATACTTTCTCAAGTTTTCTATTCACACAGTCATTCTTTTTATTAACTTCTTCATTCTTTCCTATCATTCAATCTTTAGTTGATTAGACTTTTTTCGCGTCTCCGTGTACATACATTTTTTTCTATCCCGCATCTTTGTGAAAATTCTGCCTCGCTTTCTTCGTCTTACGCTTGTTCGGTTCGTTTTACTTAATAATAGATATCTTTACTTCCATTAATATGTGGAGAGCCGCACCTCTCTTTCATTTCCGAGTTTCGTTCTCTCCGTCACCTCAATTCTCATTCTGCTCAATTTTTTCAAACTCTTTGCTAAATTTACAGAGGCCGGTATGGGATTTCTTTCCAGTAGCTCTGGTGTCTTATCTCTAAATTCTTTGTTTGTTCCCAATAATCTTTCTACTTCATTAACCCATACCTCGCTGATTTTTTTCTTTATTTCCATACATGTTAATATACATGTTAATATGCTCCGATTTCTCCGGTTCTTTTTTACATGCCTACATCTTTCGTTTGTGTACCCCTTATTGCCTGCCCTTCCTACATTACTGCACGTTAATCTTGCCCATTGCTCTTTGATTTATCCCTTGAGTTGCCTGTCCTCCCAGTATCCCTCTATTCCTAGTACGTTTTAAATTTTGTTGTTCAAGTCGCAATACATTAAATTGTCAATTTTAGCCCAATTTGATTGCATTTCTTGGTCCTCTTTTATTTTTATCCCTCTTTCTAGTCTCTCTTCTAGCTTGTTTATTCTCTTATTATCGAATACACGTTTAATTCCTATCCGTTATGCTATTATATCAAAGTGGCGTGAAAAGCGAGAAAAACTTTCAAGTACATGAGTGCTGAAAATTTAATGATGATAAATGTTTAGCGCGAATTGAATTGGTCATCGGTGCATGGAATCAATTTTAATAAGCATCAAGTAACTTAATTTACTCCTCAGCAAATTATTAATAAGTGAAGCATACACATAATGTCAGGCTTCGGCACATAGGTGCAATGAGATTGCTAGTGCTTGTTACCTCGTTTTCCTTTATTGGCCGTGATCCCGACATTTATCACTTCTCGCGAGCGGTTGGTTGTCGGACAGGGAATAACAAATTAAAGCGGGCGCGGAGGGTGCGGTAGTAGAACATGCATGTCTCTTAAGTGCATGCAGGCGCAAGCGATGCAAGTTCGTGCAACTTCAAATTTTTGGGTTGCCTCCAAAACGCGGATCGGAAGGGATAAATTTTGTATGTTAAACGTTAGCCAGTAAAGTAGGGATTAGCGCTGTATTGTTATTTGAGTTGTTAGCAGGAACTTGGCTAATTGAGCGTGAAAAATGCCGCTATACCACCCCGAGCAATTGTTATTTTCAAGTCACATCAGTTTTCCCTGACGTCGAACCTCGCATACCTCATATGTGATGCGTGTGCCATATGACCATTCGTCAAGACGATAAAAATGGATGGCTGCATTCATATAGTAATACTTATTTTTAGCTGCCAGCATTGTTTTTCTTGGGTCGTGTCTTTTAACGAGATAAAATACTTCATTTGTAAAAGAAGCGGCTATGTAAATGATTTATTAAACACCTTTTCCATTTATATGATTATTATTTCATCGAATTTCATCAATAGAAATTACGAGTTTAAGCACCAAGTAGAAATCACTAGTTTGGGACTTGTAAAGAGGCATTTTATACAATTTTCGACTTGGGTCTTAGTAATAAACTTGCATGTATTATAGAGTAAGTCAATACAAATCCGTACTCAAAATTGTAATGTAGATTTATGAAATGGTTGTCAGTGTTTGGATGTCTAATACAAGCCCTATAAAAGATGATTTATTTCACCAGAAGTAGTGAGTTTTTTTTTGCGGGATAATTGGACAGGTAGGGGACATGTTGTTTCCAATAGTTTTCAGAAAGATATTTCACACTTTTTCCAAGATATTAATGTTTCAAAGTAGTATAATTTCAGTTGTATAGAGTGGCCGTCATATAAATGCCCAATACAGGGAAAAGTTGAAATTTTAAAACCAAGTTATAGGTTCAAAAGTTATAAATCTTAATCAAATACGTTTTATAACTCATTTGCGTTCGCTAAAAGTATTCATTTTATTCTGCTCAAACATAAACAAGGTTCAATACAGCTTGTAAAATTATTTTCACTCTCGTAATATATGAACGTGTATTTAAAATTATTATGGAGTTCTGAAAGTCGTCAAATTTGTTCCCAAAATCATGAACAGTATTACATTTTTTCGCGCGTGATGAGAAAATGAAATTGGTTCCCCCCAGTCATGATTACATCAAATGACGTTGTAGAAACATCGGGCCACCAATACGAGCACAAACAAGTTGATTATGCTGTTCAAAGTTAAAGATAAAATTTGACGAAGCATTGGTACAGCTCGTTATAGTGCACGGATAGAAAGAATTCCTTGCATCGCATTTATTAACTGTCGATGAACGTGGATTTAAATATAAGCAAGTATTCAATCATGAACAGGTAATATGGTTATGAAATCAAATGAATATTTATTAACTATTAATAGCGGCAACTTAACTACTAATAAATATTTGTTTATTGTCAATCCAAAGCCTTAAATTAGGCTTAATTCAATTTCTGCCACAGATCAGCAACGTTATTTTACTATTTATATAAAAACACGTTATCGTGATTTTTAACACCTAATGATGGTATATCTCTTGATGCAATCTGTTTGTTACGCAATATTCTAAAACGTTCAATTATTTTATTTTGAGCAGCAACAAGAGTTTCTTTTCGATGCATCGGCAATTCAAGATACATTCGATAGAAGTAACGTTTGACTCAGTACTTAAATCGATGCATTTTCATAGAGATTTTAACAAAAACATTTCGTTTTCTTGATTATATTGAGTAACCTCATAATGCGACGACGAAACTTATTTTTTAATTTTTCTGCTACGATGACAAAGTTTTTAGATCCAACATAAACTTCATATGATAGCGGCAACGTTGCACGAGTCCAGCATAAAAATTCGAATATCTCTATGGAAAAATTGTATCTGCTATGAAGATCTTTAATGTGCAAGCTCAAGCAGCAGAGGGCAGCATACACCTACAAGCCCTGTCATGGCCGCCCACAAATACACTTGTATTTATTGGTGTGTATTACTTGTTGGTCTACTTACATTATGGCTACGTATACATTCTGCAGAAAATTGCGCAACGGAACTTTAGTAGGCTAATCAAGACAAAGCTTTCCGTATACATGGTCATAGCGATCGACTGGCCGACCAAAATTCGGCAGCACATTTTTCCGCCGCGTGTATACGCCGTCTAAAGCATAAAAAAGGTGCGGAATTTTGGTTCAGCCAATTAGGGCAAAACTTAAGATTTTCGAACTTGTATATAGACTTCTTGTTAAGTTTATTCAAATGCACGGTAGAGTGATTTGTTCTTCAAATAAATTAATATAGATGTTTGCATAAAAAATGCGAAATTTTCAATTCATCGCATCGTATGCAATGGAAAAAATTTTATGTTTTAATAAATATAATGCCTGGTGCCAAATAAATACGGGATCCTTTTTTTAAGATAAATTTTAATATTGTCTTAAAAGTGTTACATAATGAAAAAAAAAAATTTACTGATAAGAATAATTACTTCAATTGACACAGCTGTATAGTATTTAATGAACTGACTTTGAAAATCCATTATGATATCTTACACAACTCGAACGTGAGCTGCGGTGTCCGAGTGGTTAAGGAGATGGACTTGAAATCCATTGGGTTCTGCCCGCACAGGTTCGAATCCTGTCCGCAGCGAATTTTTTTATAACTTTTACAATCAAATTAATTACTCGCTAATCCACTCACCTTTATATTTCTTTCGAAGAAAATTATTTTATTTTTTTAATCTGTATAAATTGAGCTACATTCAAACAAAATTTAAAAACGCTTACATAAGGGAATGGGTTTTCAGTTGATGCAAATTTTTCAAGAACATTTTTTAATAGCATTAATAACCATGTATGCAAATAAAAATTTTTGTTTATTCGAATGAAAAAAATACATAAAAACTAATTGTTTCATACTAAATTATTATAAAAAATATGCTGCTTGGTTTTTTCTGATGAATATACAAAATTTATTATATGTTTAAACATCAACAATTACTTTTTAATGATATACATACTTATAATCTATAAGCTATAAGTAAAATATACTTATGTGATACATTAGTAAATTAAATTTATTCAATCATTATGTATATCAACGACTCCAGAAAAAGACAGCTATTCGAAAATCGTAATGAAAAAACACTACCACAACCTGCAAAAAGAAGAATTTTTTTTTAATATTTAGGACAGAAAAGCATAAAAAGCTCATCTTTCGTCTCTGTGTAAGTCGATAAAAGTGAGATCTGGAACTTAGTGTCGCTCTAAAAAGGTGGCGCAAACACCAAATGTTTTTTTTCACACGACAAACTTGTATGATAATATTGACAATACAGTTGTCTGCAGTACGAATGTATACTCAACGAGATGCGTTAATTACACATTTGTACAATTATATGCTTTTAAATTAAATCACTTGCTACAATCCAAAAATAATCCTCGATACTTTACGGAATGTCTTATATGTACATTGCCGCAATAGTTATTTATTTAGTATCTTATTTAAAATTATTTACAAATTTTAAAGTTATTGAGGTGTTGTTGAAAGTATTACAAAAATTCTAAAATCGTTAAAAACAATCTTCATCGCAATAATTTTTTTTTTTTTTCAATTTGTTGGATCCATAAAATTTGGCATTAACATTTTTTCCTACCTCGGGCCTTTTTGCAACGCTGGTACACCCTCGGTAGGAAACATAGCTTTCGTAACTCGATTGTAAAGGCTTCTTTACGAACCTCGTTACGTCCCTCGCCTACGGCTCGTGCCGTAAACCTCTTGGTTCGCAAAATAAAGCCTTTCCAATCTCGTACGAAAAATAATATTTTCTGCAGCAGTGACTTTTTCTCTAAAATTCAAAAATAGTTGCTACCCTACTTTCTAAAGCTTTTAAAATGGTTTTTCCGACCTCGGGTACTTTTGCAACCCTGGTACACCCTCGGTAGGAAAAACAGCGTTCGCCACTCATGTACATCCGACCAGGGAGGTCCCAACAGTCCCTCGGGCGTTGCTTCGCAAGCGCCCTTGGGTCCAGGGACCGCCCTGGAGAGATGTACATTTGGGACGAAAACTACTATTTTCTACCCAACTATCTTGAAATAATTTTTGTTTGCAACTTCTAGAATTGTCGTTTCTTTTTCAACGATTTCAAGATAGCTTTATCTTTTTCAAAATTTTAAGGACGTTCCATACAGTTAGCGGGGGAAGCATTTGAGGGGCAAGGGGAAACAGGTAGCAAGTGAAGAATGAGGAATGTATGGTGTCAAGCTCAGCCCAGAGGGCGCCAGGGCCACCCGGTCCTGATTTATGGCTGTATTAGTGTATCCTCATTGACAACGCTGCACAAAATTGATGTAGATATACCCACAGTTCTACCCGATCAGAAATCTAAAGGGGCTACCTCAATAGTTCATGAGGCCCTCGCTAGGCTGCCTCAGGAGTGCCTCAATAGGTGCATCACGGGGCGTAGTCGAGGCCCTTGCGAGGGCACCTCAATAACTTAATTTTATCTCATGCAAATAGATTTTTTTTGGAGTCAAGCAGAAAGAATCTTGCATTAGTTCTATGTGTTAGTAATAACTCTTAAGTTTTCTTTACAATGAGTGAGAAAATAAAACGGTCTTTAGTGTTAAATAAAGAAAGGGCTAAAAAGTATCGTGACGCAAA
>JAPYYV010003195.1:0-28598 GCA_030522625.1 Copidosoma aretas
GGGGAGTGAGGGGGGGCTGAGGGGGGCCAGTTAGAAAAGTAAACATTTTTTTTACGTGAAATCACGGAGAAAACGATCGAATTTGGAAGGGGAAGTGAGGGGCGGTGAGGGGGCGAGGGGGGCCAGGTAAAAATTGACGATCGTCAAAAACACGTAAAAATCAACACGATAGGCCCGTGATTTGAGGGGGTGGTGAGGGGGCGGTGGGGGGGGGCGGCGAGGGGGTTGTGGGGGGCGAGGGGGGGCTGAGGAAATTAGAGTCCTTAAAACTATATATATATAGTAAGATATCTTGGATCCAGCTCACTGTTTTACAACTTTGGGCTCTATATGGGATGCAATGTTGAAGAAAACGAATTTACGTATTATTGTACGTAAAAAAAAATAATTGTATTTATGCACCAAATAATAAATATTTTGCTCTCATTGATTTCACTGAAACGTATTTTAGACATTGATATGGTAATGTTCATTTCAAACGGTGTAGCGGGTAAAATCCCACAATAAAGTAATAGATATAAAGAGGCAAACAATCACTGCATAAAAATTATAAACATGATAAGTCTAAAAAATACGTAATTTATTTTAATGATAGTAACATGTACGGCTTGGCGATAAGGCAACGATTGCCTCACAGCAGTTTTAAGTGAGTTAAAAATATTGAACACCAACTGCACGATTTTTATAACGTAATCAGTGAAAGCGCTTATGGCTATACTTGAGATGTGGATTTGGAATATCCGAGAGAGCTTTATGATCATTATATAGACTTACCGTTCTGTCCAGAATATATAGCAGCTCCAGGATCAAGGCAGAAAAAGTTAATGACAACATTGTATAATAAGCAGACATGCATATTACATTATTAAACTCTATATATTTGTTTACATCACGGCTTACGCCTCGTAAAAATTCAATAATCTTTAAAATTTTAGAAGGATGTGTAGCTTCAGGAACGTATGGGTCTTACTGTTAATAAAAGAAAAAAATCGAAAAATGAGTTACATAAAATGCTTTTTAATCTGTTTAATAATGCAATATTTAGAAAATAATTGGAATACGAGATAAAACGTATTGACGTTAAGCTGTTAAACCCTTGGGGAGAAAGGGTCGGTGCACAGTCATATATCTCAAGACCTAATTTTCATAGCTGTGATATATTTGACGAAATTTGTGTAGCCATTCAATTGCAGCAAACGGAAGCTAGAATAAGAAAGCCTCTTTATATTGGCCTAAGCTTCTTGGATTTAGCCTAAGAGTTTTGTACACCGTTTTTGTTATGACCATATGCTTTTAGAGCTAAAAAATGACTGTAAACTACTATCTAATAATACATACAGTATAACACATGAAATTACAAACCATGACATTTATCAAATAATAAAGGCAGACATTTAGGAATTTAATACATCAGATTATCCAGAAAACAATAAATTTATGATGCCCCTAAATAGTAAGAAAGTAGTTAAGAGCATAAAAGATGAGTGCAACGGAATGATTGTATCAAAATTTTTTGGCTTGAGAAGCAAGATTTATACTATTAAAATGGAAAACAAAAATGTCATAAAAATAGCAGAGGGCGTTAAAACTATCGTTGTGAAAGCTACTATGAAATTTAAGGATATCATAGATTGCTTACACGATATATGTATGAATATCGAACTCAACCAAATATGTGTTCGATTTTATCATCATAAAATTTATACTAAGAAGGAAAATAAAATGGCTCTTACTTTTCACGACAATAAGCGATACATATTAACCTCCTCCACTGACACATAATGTTAAGGACATTATAAAATAATTGATTGAAATTGGAAAGTTGGAGAAGAATGAGAAAAACATGTAGGCAAGCGGTTTAAAGATATGGCTAGTCAAGAGGTTGGTAGTAGAAAGCAGCTAGTTGCAGTCAGTCCACTAAATGTGGGAGAAGCAAACGTGCTGGAACACGTTAAGTCCGAACGTGACCTAAACAAAGCCATTATGGGAGCGACCAGCCGAATAAAGTTTTCCTATGCGGCTGACTCATTATTACCTGTAGCGCAATATAAATTAATGGACGGTCAAGAAATACATGAAAAGCTAAAGGTGGTAGAAATTATGAAAAAAAGGACAATCGAAACGAAATGAGAGCACATACGGTGAGATACTTTAAAGTGGTGGGGGACTCAGTGTACAAGAAACAACTTTTATCATCTTAAAACAGCTCGATTCAAGACGTCAGTCAGCAACTAAAGGCAATTATAGTTTCAGTTGTTACGGTAAAGAGTACATCAAAGGATCGAAAAATAAGTCATAAGAGAAAATTTAAGTCATTCAAACTGCCAGAAAAAAATTTGTTTTAAAAAGTCAAGTCCGTTTTTGAGGTAAGTACTAAAACATTTCGTTATTATTTCTTTTTTTTTTAATATATCATGCACCGTAGGAACAAATTTCTTGTTTCTAATTAAAAAAAAAAAAACCAGTAAAAAAATTTTCTGTATCTAATCTTAATTTGAATCCATAATAAGAGTCAATTTTTTACAAGAAAATTATTTTTCTTTCTCTTGTACTCCCGAAAATATTTTATTCATAACTTGTGTATCAATACAGATGGTTTACTTGCACATGGCAGATTAAACAGCTCTTTCCTATCTTGCTTGTGAAGGTTTCCCTCCTACAACAAAAATTAGTAAGATGTCAGTAAACCAAAGCTTTATGGTTACCAGGATAAAGATGACTAAAACAAGGTATGGTAAGGAAGTCAATGCAGAAATAGGTGAAGAGTTTCAAATATTTCTGCCAAACCGATGATCCAAAAATATTGTGGTAAATAAATTATCGTTTAATAATTTGTTGGACCTTTAAACGAGATAAAATTATTTGTAAGATCAAATGGTAATCAAATCTAGTTTTCTTGTGCCTGAGTATGATACATTTTTGTTGTAAGGACACTAGGGAACTATGTATCTGTAATGATTAGGTTTTTGGGAAAAAATGAAAAAAAAAACAAATGATTCATACATCATACTTTTTTTATTTTTCAAATCCCATTTTCCTATACATAAAATGTATAACGCTTTATTTTCATTCATCTAACTGCTATGGATGTTATTAAAGCCTAACTACATGATAAAAATTGGATCTCCTTGTCAACAAAGACTTTCTTCCACAAAATACTTGTTTGGATATTTTGTTTCCTGCAGTTCCTGCTTCTAAAAGCCCCCAGAGATCAGTTGATCTTGGCAGTCCTCTAAATGGTGAGTTTATAGTGTAAAAGGTGCTACTTATACGATAGTAAATATTTCAGTCCACCAATTAGGCGTGTCCCCCTTCATTAAAATTTGTTTAGCGTTACTAACTCGTACTTTATCACCTACTTTGGATTTTGGCTATTTTAGTACCCTTGCTGCAATTGTGAATTTTTTAAAAATCTTATCTTTATTAGCAGTCGATACATCTTTAGGATTCCGAGCTATCGTTCGATGTTTGTGATAATTATAGGCTGCAGTTAACTCGAGTATAATATCGATCCACTTATAACTACCATTGAAACAAAATTTTTTCCACATGGTATGCTCTATATCACGATGGAATCATTGACAAATAGACGCTTCTAAACTGCAATAAGTAGAGCACAAATTGATTTGATATTTTTGCATAAGACTTCGAGAATTTGGGATGTAGAATTATCTCCCGCGATCAGCTTACATTTCTCTAGGTACTCTTCCTTTTATTAAAATAAATCTTATAGCTAACTTTACATTTTTACTTGCTTTGTTCTTAACGGGTACTGTTCAAGCCTATTTTGAAAACACATCGATGACTGATAGCATACACCTATAACGTTTTTTCTACGGATGTAAGACTGCATTTCAACATCTGCTTGCAAAGTTTCGTCGAAACCCCGTATGATGAATTTCCTACGTGGATACTGACGTCTCGCCGGTTAATAAATCTCATTTACAATTCTCTCTGTGTATTGAGCATCCATATTTTCCACTGATAAGTCACCTCTAGTGTAGAACACGTTTTTGTTCAATTTGTACATAAAATTTTTAAGATCTCCAATTTACTTATCAAATTTTCAAATAGTCATGCTCAAGAAAGTATGATTTTTTGTATCTTGAGGCTGTTTAGGTTCAGCAACATTACACCATCTCTTGTTATTCGTATTATATTGATTATCAGGAGTAAGCCTGTATCGTCTGCCTCGAGGGCCGCGAATACGACAACAGTCAGACTTACCTAACTAACGTCCAAATATGTCGACGCTCATACTGATACTAAGCTAAAATTAATCAATCGTTTGATATAATTGACAGCTTCCTGTAACTCTTCCATGATTAAAGAATTTTATTTATAGGACTTACATTACCAGCTGATCGGTCCGCCACTAATAATCGAAGATAATAATCAACTAGCTCGTTCAAATTGTCCCAATATATAATAAATTTTACCATTTAGGCCAGCAAATATTGATTGAGGTAGTGATCCGCCATGTTTTTTTCCATTCGCAATGCCAAACATTGGTCTAATTATTTTCCTACATTTCATACTATTTTGAGGTCTTGAACTTAAAGGTTGATCAAATTTTTTTCTATGAACGCTTAAGGCATCTGAAACACAACGATAGTGATCTTAATCTTTACCTATTATTAGACTTCTGTCAAAAGGTTTTTAATGAGGAATTACATCAATCCAACTGTGATAGGATATTTTTTCTTGTTTATTTCAATTTGATTATTGTTAAATCTTATTCGTAAATTCCCTAGCATGTGAGCTCCATCTTTTTCTTTTCGTACACCACAAATTTAATCTAATTGGTTTAATGGATTTTGCTTCATTATTTAAAGATACAAATCAATTCTATTTGATTAATGATAATGCTTATGATCACATTTAGTCGCACTTTTATAACTTCGTAAAGTATCATCGATAGAAGTATTAATCTCATTATTACTATGACTCATGGGTGACTGGAACGTTTAAGTTTGTTGAAAATTCCACTCTTTCTTTTGCATGGGCTTGACGAGCTTTGTAGTAGAATCGCTTGAAATATCAGCATAATTACTATGAATAGCTGTATATGAATGAAACTCTGGAGTATCATACGCATGATGTCTTATATGTTGTCCATGCTTGGTTACCTATTGCGTGGTTGAAGGTTTTGCTTCTTGAAAGATGCTTTTTTTTTCCTAGTTTTATTCACGATTTCTTAAAGGGGGTCAATAATACGTTGAAATATTTCACCGATAACTTTGTCAACATTTATCTTTCTATTTTTAAATAATATTTGCCTGCGTCTTATAGCTTCTCTGGATTTTTTAATCTGCTCAAGAATTTCTTTCTCTCGACAAAATTCAATCAGGTTGACTGTCTGCTGAATTATGAAAGAATAAAATGATTTCATGTTGCGTGTGTTATATTTATAGCTAAACAATCGAATTGTTTTCTGTATCAATCCATTTTCATATCTCTATCCTTATACATGACAATAAATCCATCTTCTTTATTTTTTCAACATTTTATACATAAGTTTTTGATATCAGCAAACGTCACATTCGTATTAACGTGATCATAATAAATGGGTTTTCAGTCTAAATTATCTTGTCGAAATATTGCATGCAGATCAAAATTATCTCGAACTAAAGGTTTTGGAACTTGTGCGTAAGATTGGCTTGAACAGAAACAATCAACGATTTCGTGTCGAACCATGCAGTACAATGTTTCAACATTGCCCTGCCTTTAGCAAGCAATAACATCAAAAATCATAAGAGAATTGGAAAGTGGTCTTTCCAGCGATATAACAATCTCATGCTTACCAAAAGGAAAGTATTTATTAGCTTTAATATGTTCAAGCAATTCCATCAGAAATGTATATTTCGGATGACTTAGCAATTTTGAGAAAATATATATGTTTCTAAATCTCAATCCATTAGGGTGAGTAATTAAACTGAGTAAGCAATTTGTTTTTCTGCAGTATAAAGGACCACAAAGAACGTCTCTGATAGTGTCCGAAAGTTTATCCCCTTAACATTTTATTTTTTTATGTTGTCTAAGTAGCGTGTCAAAATTTTAAATAGAAAGCTTTAGTTTTTGCTGAACAAAACTCATGTTGACTGTACAATGACTACCATGTGACTGATTGCTTACCGTATAAAGAAAGTACTTTCATGATTTTAACTTCAGTGACTATCGAAATCTTGATTAGTACTGATCATTCACCGGAAAATGGGTTGCGGAATCATCAACTCACGTATTAACACTTTGCCTGTTAGACTGGTCTTACGAGGCTATCGATACTGTGGACCAAGACCAATATTCTCTAAAAGACTTTCCTGCGGTGATCCAGGTATCAATCCTTTTGATAAAGCTTTCAAACTGCATGACATCGCTCATTCCTAGTATCCAAATCATATGGCAGCTTGAAACGTGACGGAAAAGATTCTTGCAGAAAGTGCTTGGCAGCGGGTTAACGCAAACGATTGAAGCATTAATGTCAAAGCTGTCACTTTAACCGTAACTGGTATGATAAAGACGAAGTCTAATCTTTGAATGGGTGTGTCTACGAATCAAAAATCATAAAAAGTTAACAAGATGAAAGTTGAAAAGGCAATTACTTTTGGAAAAGTAATTTAATGTGCCAAAAAGTACATGGTTCAATATAAGTTTGCTTTAAAAATTGTGAATTCTGCTATTAAAAGAGCTAGAAAAGCTCCACTAAAATTCAGTGATAAATAAAATATGATAACACCGCATATTATACCCGTTCCGCCAAAGATTAACAGTTTTTTACCCTTTATCTTATCCGCGTTTGCAGGTCTTAGCGCTATAGGTGTTCTGGCTAACTGAGCGAGCGGTATGCATAAGGCAGTCAATGAAGTGAAAGAGGCGAAAAACAGGAAGAAAGTCAGAGGCATGATGGAATCATGGAGGCTATCTTAATTGGTAAAGTTTATTTTCTCAAACCTCATCAATATTGTTTAGGCCTCTACTTAAAACTAGGAAGAGAATTAAAAACAAAATTCAATGTAAAACTACCTAATCAAGCGCTTACAAATAGATATATATTAGAATATGCAAAAATTTTAAGAATCCCACATTTTCGAGGAGTGTCCATAAGAAACGCCATGGCATCTAGTAGCATACATCAGAATGAATCAGCTACTGTTACACCTAAAAAAATATCTCAAATAGCCTAAAGCCTAGTATTAATACGTTTTATAGTACAATCCAGTGTAGTCATTTGATTTATTTTGCCGAAAGACTCTATGGCATTAGCATTGGGCTTTTTACATCGCATACTTGAACCAGATCTTGCTCATTAGTCGGATCAGCCTGTTACAATTCTTAAAATAAATGCACTTCGAGTTGAGCCTAACATCACCACTAAAGCATATATAAATGGCTATAAAGATCAAACGATTCAGGAATTTGTTCCTGCTGCTCGTTCAGGCTACAAAATTATTGAAGTACGAGCTCAGATAATTTACTTACCTGTAGCAGTCAAGACAATAAATTTTTTAATTTCAAGTACGTATTGCTGATGAAAATAGACATTTAATAAATTTTCGAGAAGGAGTACCAACGATAAGACTACATATTAAACAATCAAATTTAAAAAATTGGCATTATTCATGATGTAAAGAAGAAAATAAGTTGAGGATATATAAGTAAGTCAACATGGGAGGAAACAATCTGTTATCAGAGAGCGAGCAAAGCGATAACACGTCAAAATGCACAGTTCCTACAAATTTTAGACCTAAAGATGATCGCTGACTAGAATTCAATTGCATTTTCTCCTGCTGCTTCAAAGATTAAAGAGATTCTGAACAATCAGTCAGGTGCCGCATTCCATAAATCAATCTAACACTACGAAATTCGTGCTGATCAGCCTCACATCTAATCAGCATTTATTGATATCGATAAAATACGTATTCACATTCCACATCAAGATTTATGCCTGTTGCCTTTACAGAGTTCTCTACATGTTGGTGGCCAGTTTACATTAGCTGGTAACACTGCAGTATCCCTTACTGTGTTAGTCAATAATGTCGTTTGCCATTTATTGAAAGAAATTCGCTATGAACTTAACGCTATGGAAATTGATAAATGAAACAAGATTGGCATAGCAACCTTAATGAAGGGATGTATTTCACACTCTCCTAGTGAAAGTTTTATGTTTAAAACGTGGGCTGGCTGGATATAGCGGAGACAAGGAAACTTATTAATAAAAAAGTACATTTTGATGTTTCTATACCTTTTTTGAATGATTCTCGGCTTTGCTGCAGATTATCGTGAAATTTTAGTCAATGAAAAACATAAGTGGATTCTTAGTAGATCGAGAAATTATTGACATGCAGTCCCTTAAATAGCTGGTTATAATGCTGACGAAGACTTTCAATTTACGCTTACTCGAATGGAATGGCTCGTGCCGTACGTAAGTGCATCTGACAGACTAAAAATTCGTTTGCTTGATGATACTGAAGAAGACTGACCTATTTCCATGAGATTCAGAAATTGGTAGCTGTATAAGTACCCCCTCCTTCCAGCAACTTCGTAACATGTGCAGACCGCTAAATCATCAAATAAGTTAGAAATGTTACGCTTCATCATATTAGGCTTTCAAGCAGATCGTAATATTCAGAAATCCATCAAAGCTAGTCGTTTTGATCATTATATTACTGGCAATGGTAAACTGTCTCTGAACCCTTAGCATTACCCATACGACAATCTAAAATTTGATATTCATAAAAATCAATTTTTTCTGATTTACAGCATGCATAAAAATTTTCAAAATTCCTACTATGGTAAAGAAACAGAGCCTATGATTAGTGAAAAAGATTGTATTACACACATGCCACTTATAGTTATTGACTGATCAAAAAAAAAAGCCATAAAAAGCGCATCAGTTCAAGTGCATTTTGAATTTAAATCAAAAGATAATCTTACCCAAGGTACAGCTGCCTAATCTCTGATATTACAGGATGGCATAGTTAAGTATAAGCCTGTAAGTGGAGACGTAAAAAAACTTTTTTGGACTGGTAAAATGGGAAAAAATTCTACAGCATAAGTCATACAGTAATTCTTTGACGTGATGGAGTACGTTGTGGACATGCTAGGCTTTAGAAAGTCTAGTAATGATTTTGAATTAAAGGACATAGCTGTTCATTTATTCCATCGAAGTGAGACCGTTGAATTGCATGTATATTTTTTGAAGCCTCCATTTTCTTGGAAAAAATTACGTTTCACATGCAGACGTCAAAATTAATGGCTTGAGCTCAATTATCAGGGATTAGATTGGCAGTCAGATGGTATCGACTACACAGAATTTGGTAATGTACTTCGCGAAAATCTTAACGATGCTACTAATATTTCTGTGGTTGTTAGGATAATAAGACGGTGGCTCGAGCGATTTATTTTCAAGTTGCCGGACTATTCACCATTTGAACTATCAATACTGGCTCGTTCATACCCACATCATGATGGTGCATATAAATCCATGTGTGCTATTCATAATGTTAGGCGATTGAAAAAATTCTACATCCAATAGAAATGGAAAGATATCACTAGCTCTGATGAAAAGAAGTTATGAATACTAGTTGCATTACACTTTTTTCTCCGTTTTTAGCAATGTGGCAAAATAGTAAGAATAGTGGTGGAGAAGAGAAGAAAATTCTTGTCAGCGGAGAAAACAAGGGGGAAAGAAAATCATCTGCCAATATAAAATTCCACAGCTAACAAGTATTTATTAAATAGAAAATATCATTCTGAAAATAAAGACTATAAAAGATTGTTGTAATTCAAGATATCATGAATTCAATGATAGACATACAAGGTTTGTATGAGGCTGCAAGATTTTTTATACCAAGAGAAGTAGCTGTGGACATCGTTGGCATTGAATGATTACACCACTTACCAGTATTAACAATTTACACAACTATGTAAAACAATATAACAATCACCACACGTTGAAAGTACATGGATACAACATAGATACTACATTACTTTATTTAAAGTATAAAATAGTCACTTTGACTGAAAATCTTTTAAGTATTGATGTGTGTAAAAATGATGGAGTCAAGTTTGTTAGTTCAAGCATAGCACGTAAGGTTCATGATATATAGCCTATATGTCATTTCTTCGAAAAACTTGAAAATATCAACTCTTCTTCCATATGCCTCACACATGGGCAAATGTATTTTGAAAATAAACAGCTGTTTTGTGCACTGCATAGACCCCACTACCTACTGAAAATGTTTTAAAACTTGTCTTCTGAATCATCGCAGAAAGATAGTAATTCATATTATTATGCGTACGAACATCTTAGACGTCGAGCACCAGAGCCTGCATGTACGTGTAGTAACAGTAAAGTGGATTGTGTTCCAAATAATAAAAAAAAACTATCAAAATATTGCTGTATATTTTAAAAAGATTGATGTTTAATAAATTCTTTAAACAAATATATATATTATTATGATTATTTAAATTACCTTCCCAAAACCTTTCCTTTTACGTCTGCCAAACAAAAACTAAATTATTAATTAACAAAAAAAAAAAAAAAACTAAGCCCTCAATGGTTTAAGAAGGTTTAATCATTCTATTCCAATAGCCGATGAGATAGTTGACCAACTAAGATAATAAGGGCTCGTACATGTGGAAACTAAAACAAACTTTAGGTATGTAGATCTCTCTCGCTCTAATGTATGAGCTTATGCACACAAGAAAGCGTTAACACGTGAGATCACGCATAGACGTGTGCCTTAACTTGCGAGATCACGCGCCTGGCCGTTAACGCGTAAAATTACGTACACACGTGTGCTATAATGCATGAAATTACGTGCAAGCATGTACTTTAACGCGTAAGATCACGCACGAGTATGTGTGCGAACGCGTAAGATCACTCACAAACGTGTGCGCTAGCGCGTAATATCACACGCAAGCATGTGCGTTAACGCGTAACATCCCACTTGTATGCAAAGGTTTACAGGTGCACGCGTATACAAGATAAAGAGGGAGCTCAAGCGCTACAATATAAGCTCGATAGATTTCCCCAAGAAAAAACCGTCATCGACTACCACGAGCTTCCAAAACCGTCATCCAACAGGATGAGCTTTCCTCCTGTACATCTCTTGGATGCGGCCGCAGAATCATTCTTCCCCCACCACAAGCTCACCACAGCATAATCCAACAGTTCGAGCTCTCCCTCTGCACCGTCTTTGGATGCTGCTACAGAATCGTTCTTCCCTCACTACGGGCTCCACAGACCCTCGCCGAGCTCCCCCCTAGGGCCGCAGGCCAACAGCGCTGTCCTTCCACCACCACCACCCTAGGAGGAAGGGGGGAGTAGTCCAGAGCCACCATAGCCTATTTTCTATGAACTCTTATTGGCTAGACTCTTGTCTCTCTGGTGCCCTCTGAGATCAGCTTTCTCGCTGACAATTTACATATGATAGAAACATGTTTATCATAAGAGTAAAGAAAATATACATGTATATCCCGATGAAAAAATTATAAGACCAAATAACTATGTTGAAAAAAAATTGTGTACATTATCACATAAAGCATATTTTAGTCTATTATTACGTATAGTAGATCAACAAATTTATTTGATATCTTTAAACTGGTCTGTATTGCAAGGAAAGGCCAGAGAAATCTTAAAGGTACGGAAATATTAAGTGCTCACTTTATTTCTTCAAGATAAAAGTGTTTTTTTGTAATATTCTATAAGTGCAAACAAGTTAATATTTGATGCAATAGAACCATATCTTACCAGCAAATCACTACGCACAAACAATGAGATTATATACAATGAACATTGTTTAAATGATATTTTCATTGATCTTTATCTTGATTACAGCGTATCAAGTATTGTAAAATATTTGAGGTGCAAATACATATACATATAGTTAAATTTGAATGATATTATATGATTGTTATCTTTAAAATACCTCATACATGATTTACATCAGTTATTTTCATAGTAAAACAAACAGTCTTATAGCTCAGCGGTAAAACGTCGGACTCATATATCTGTGGAGTCAGGTTCGATTCTAACTCTTGGTAAAGTTTTATCCTAAATAATCTTTATGGTATTGATTATTATAAAATGATTTGCATAACTAATAAATAATAATGATCATCTGACTAAAATTTATGAATTGTTTAATTAAACAAATACTTAATAATTTCGAATCAATAATATTAAGATTCTAGGTATGTTGATACCCATAAGACACATGTGAAGATAATAAATTCTAGTCGTACACTAGCCGCGAAAAAAGGTATTGATGATAATAATTGCATGCTTACATATAATTATTTTTAATTTAAAACATTTATTTCTATTTGACTGGAAATCGATTTAAATTTTCGAAAAACTGCATTAATCGAATTTTAAAAAAGGTTGGATTTCCAGTCAGATATCTTAACTTATTTTCAAAAAGATTCTAAATTTTAGATTGTGTGTGTAATTAGCTGACCGAATGATGACAGGTAAAATATTTTAGTATTCACATGCGTGGAAAATAATAAGCATGTTATGTCACCATACAATATTCAATGTCATAAGAATCCAGTGCTTCCTGATAAATTATTTGGAGCTATGACTAAACTCTTACAACACTATAAAATATTATGTTGACTCGATGCAAGCAGTAAAAAAAATTATAGAACATTATAGGTCACACAGTTATACTGGAAAAAATATTTTTCCTGTAGAATACTGCTTTATTCTTTTACGAACCTATAATGATGTTATAAAATTATCCTGATGTGTTTATAGGTATAATAATAATAACTATATCATGTTTTAATACAAATACACACATTTGTCCCATTCCAAATTATTTTATCATGTTATATCAGAACCATTCAACCGGGTAGCCCGCCTTTTAGAACATTTTTAAATCTAACATTTTACTAATTCCAAAACATTTACATGAAAAATCTGCTCTATTAAAATGTGTAACAAAAAAATTTTCTAACTCCATGTAAAAAATAATCCATCAGCATTTATAGTGTACGTTGTATACTTAGTCACAGCCATACTGATCTTAGGCTTAACTTAGGATTGAACCTAACTTCGCCCCAATCTAGATTTTCACGCGTGTGACTGTTTTGCTGACGTTGTCTCTGACCTCTAACTTAAAGAAAAAGAGAAGGGAAATATTATTCTATCTATTCTGACTTATCATAAATTTTCTAAAGTGAATTTAGCACTTTCCACGTATAAATTGCTTGTATGTGACAAAAATTCAACTGTTTCAAAGTAAACTTTGCACTGTTTAGATAAGGGAAACAATAAGAATTCAAATAAGTCAGATTAACGAATGAGAATGTCACATTTATGCAGTGTCGTTGCTCTCTTATTTGCCAGCATGATACTGCAGCACCAATAAAAAGGGCTAGGTTATGTGGCACATAATCGTAAGATATTTATTATACTGTTACTATGTTATAAAACCATAGTACGTGTTTGAATTTAGTGGCAAGATAATTGATGACATGTTTTTCTACCTTTTCAAAAATGAAATAAGAGAAAAGAAGACTTGTTTGAAATACATAATTTCGTCATTGTAAGCATCACTAATTGGAAGACTTGATTACTTTTTTTTGGTTCCAGAATATTCATCACGAATCTAATTTTTTGCAAGCTCTTAAGTATAGATAGGTCTGTTTTTTATAAAACAAATTGATCTATAACATTTTTATACTGTTGAACTAAATCTTATATTCCATCACAAACAATACACTAATGTTCAAGCATGTAAAATTTCTTCCTTTTAGTACTTGTTTATTTTTAGTTACATGTAGAAACAGAGCCAAAGTTTTCAATCTTTTCGCCCGAAAATTGACGAATAGTTTTAATGGAATTAAGTAGTATACAAAAAATCGATTTTCAGTATGTCGTTTTACTGATAACTCTATTTGTTTACACCAAAAAAAAGCACACATCTTTTTGTATGAATCGAAACTGATCAAGATCCCTTCTTCTTCTACTTTCAGCGCCTCGTATCTATGCCTTCTGGGGCATTTGGTGCTAAATGGCTCTTCCAATAACAATTTTTACATGTTGTTACAGGCACCATGGAAAAAGGGTTGCTGAGCATTTCTGACTTCAATTTTTTCCTTGACAGTCGAAAAATTAACATATCTAACAGATTTAGTTTTTCTGCATGTAGTAAAAATAGATTTTTAACGCCATGACATCAGCTCAAACACCCACATTTACTTTCAAATTTTAACCAGCAAAAAGTAGTAGTTAGATCCTGATTTCCAAAAAATATTACTCTAATTAATTTAGTTACCACCATTCTTGCTGGCATGCTCACTAGCAAGGTCATTTTTTTTTAAATCTTATCTGAAACGTACACACAGTTTTTTATACATTTCGTAAACTTTGTAAGGACTTAATTTTTCAGAAGTAATAAAGTGAAATATTAAAAAGCTCTTTTTTTTCATGACAGGGCTTTCTTTTTCTGAACTTTTTTAAGGAAAACATGTAATAACTCAGTATGCTGATAAAGTCCATTAATTATTTTAAGACTTCAGAGCAATTATTAAAAATGAACTCACAGCACAAATAAACAACATATATAATATCTAGACCATCACAGTCTTACGTAAAACTTGTTTTTTCTAGTCTTTTATAGATAAGTACATTAATACTGTATGCACAACGATTGGCCCAAAGAAGTTATCCACAGAAAGTGGTATGGAAGCATGTTACAACAAGGAGAATAATTCGATTGATTTCCAATACAAACAGAGTGTGATAGATTATGAGAATGAAATTAGTATAGAGGATAACAAAATCAAAAAGTCATTTAAAAATCAATGTATAGACAATAAATACATTCTCGGGTAAGTTTTATAATAAGAATTTATTACTCGGAACAATTCACAATGCTTTTATGCTAAATGTAGTAAAATTATCAGCATCTTTGAAAAAGTTTAAGAACCAGACAAAGTCTTGTTAACAGAGCTACTATACATTTAATAGTCTTCTTCTCGGATGGTTAAAAAGTAAATAATTGTGTTTTTTTGAATCAGTAACAGCATCTCAATTATCTTATAATGTTCAATTGGTTTTTTTTCCTTTTTGAGCATAAAAAAAGATGAAATAGAATTAAAGACTAATAATCGATTAGTTTTTGTTTATGTCTGTACTGTAGCACTTTAAATATCCACTAGATTTTCAGAAATATCCAATATAGTAATGAATAATTTTCGCAACTTTGCTTTCAAAAAAAGAGCAAGAACTTAATACCAAACTCAACTAAAGATTTTTATTTAATTACGTTAAGGGTATGTTCGAACAGTATATCTTCTTAATGTGCTTACGTTCTAAACTAATGTACAGTTTGCTATATAAATTGTTTATTTTATTTCATTGATAATTAATAAGTATTAACGTTAAGAAATAACAAAAGTTAATGGAAATAGTAAGTCATTGAAAAGTAATATTTGAACTGCAGCATATGCACCAATACTTTAGTGTAACATCTTAAATGATTATACTTTCTTTGTAATTCTGTTACCAAGAATCATCGGAAACTCCAAAAAAACTTATCTGAAGGATCTTAATGAATTATGTCAAGGTTATTTTTAGAGAGTAGCACTATAAAATTTGCAATAGTGCTAAGGTCATGTGCGATACGATAATACATATTTTTTCAATTTTTTTTGCAAAATAAAATCAGAAATAAATGAAAATACATAGGTGCAGGTTATAATAAGGTCATTTTGAGATGAGATAGTAGGAATAAAAACATTGTAAAAAGTAGCATCACACAAATTAAACATAGAAAAAGTTACAAAAGTGATATTATTTTATAAATTCACTTAGAATGTGTATGTTACAAAAAAATTTAGTTCATTTATGTATACTTTAGCCAGTTTTCCGAACAATTCAGAATGCTCGTCTGGAAAGATCTTTTGCGAAATTTCTCTAAACTTTTCCTAGATTTTGCCGTTTATTAACTTTGATTAAAAATTTTTTATTACTTTACCTTCTTTTATTACGGTGCTATGTGTTTCTACAAAAAAATCATTTCTGTACTATGTGGCTTGGCGTCAACCTTAACAGATGTTTATTTTGTTAAATTTAGTCCTTATGTTTAAAAAATGTCTCGCAGGATTCTGCCTGAGCTTTACGCTATCTTTTCAACAAGGAAGAAAAGAGGTGGTCTTTTATTACGGTCTCTATTTTCCAAACGACTAGTAGCACTGCGTTTATCGTGTATACATTTTCTTTTTTTTTCTTAGCCCACTCTCCTTCTTTATAATACTTGTACACATTTCTAAATATTTCATATATATTTAAATTTTATGATTACAATGTATCAGTATAGTTTGTTGTAGAGAAGAAATACTATGGTATGATTATATAATATGTTCAAAGGATTTATGAAATATATTTCTTTGTATGTATCCATCGTAAGAACGAATAATCATTAGTTTCGCAATACACATGGTATTTGTAACCTTTCATGATAAGCACAATATAACAGATTGCGTTGCTTATAATTATACATTATATAACTAATGAATTTTCTAATAAGTTCTTGGTTCAGTAGATAAATGTCTCTTTATTTCTGTGAGCGGACATGATTATTTGCAATCATTTCATTATCAATGTAGTTAAGAAAGTTGCTGACTCTGGCTTTACTGTGTTTAGCAACTTTAAGTTTGTCTGTTTTATGGTCATCTAATAGTCAGCCTCTGTTTAATGGCTACACATGTTTGAATTATATTACTCTACTATTGTTAAAATATTTATTGCCTTCAGATGAAGATAGCAATCGGCTCTCTTTTGGTCTTACTATGTGGCGATCTATAAATTACGTAAGGGTTTAGGGAAAGGAAAAAAAAGTTACGCTTTTCTACTGTTTCTTTTCGTAAAAAGTTAAACAATATGAGTAGATAAGCTGCTACCAGACTATGCCGATACGAGACCATGCCAATACAAGACCACGCCAGTACGAGACCACCACTATAGCTTACCCGGTATTGGTGGGAGGAGGGGGAGTTGCCTCGAAGCACAAGCCTTACTCTGACGTCATAACTCTAGTACTGGTACAAGACCACCGCTATAGCTGACCCGCTATAGCTTACCTGGTAGTGGTAGGGGGAGTTCCCCCGTGCTAAAACATAAGCTCTGACGTCACGACTCCGAGCTCTAATGCCCCCCACCTCAGCTCCCTCCTGAAGTGCTGGGAGGCGATGGCAAAGGTTCCTACGTCATTGCAGAGGATGTTGTCTAGACGGGCAAGAGGGAGAAAGAGCGAAAGAAAGAGAGAAAGAGAGAAAGAGTTTGAATATTAGGGCAAGATGTATGCGGTTGGGAGCAGCGCAACTCTCATCGACTCCAATTCCTCGTACTGCTTGGGACGAGATATGATCCGCTCTCTTAGCAGGTTATGTATTTTTTCATCTTTGACGCGGTCCTTCTATGCGTGCTTACTCGAACGCATTTGTGTTTTAAATCGGAGCGAGAAATATGATTACCAGAGGCAATGTGAAAAAACTTGAAAGAACGACCGAGGCTGCTGCTTACATTCAAAGACTCTTAAACCATGTGTACTATACTCTACAAAGAGCTGATATTTTCGGTCAACAAGTGGACTTAACAGTGACAGAGAGACAAAAGCTACAAGTTGCTATTGCCTTAGTAAAGACTATTGTACCACTGCTTCAGGACCGCTTAGAAGTTGTGGAATCAGTGAAAGTGTTTAGAATGAACCAAAAAATTGTCCAGCTGCCTCTAGTAATACTCAGTGTGAAGTTGCAATAGCAGCAGAACTATTTTAAAATAAACTAAATGACTTTGTGTTAGATGTTGCAGGCACTGGAATAGCGGCACTAGTAGTGGAAAATAACTCTATTAGCTTGGATGATGTTAACAGTGCTTTTGAAAATCATACTAAATCAGTTGTAATTGCAAATTTAGACACTTAGATCTTAACAAATTTTTAAACGATGCTAAAAGACAGTTTATAAAAAAAGTACAGACGATTCTCCAACACCAACATAGCTTAAAGATGAACATAGTATTAGCTGCAGAATTCGCAATAGTTGAAGATGATGTAGAAAGTGTTGATGTGAAACATTTGAACACAAAATCATATGTTATCTACTCTACGACTGATTTGAATAAATGGTTTGTGCTTGATGTTTAACAGACTGTTGAAAAAGATGTTAAAGAGTTTTAAGAAAAAAAATCTGTATGGTCTCTACGATCATTACTCGATATTGATCTATACATCAAAAAATTTAATCCAATAAGAAGTAATTCCTTCATTGACTTACCTGTATATGTGAAAAATAAGTGAGCCTGTGTTAACGTTATGAGTGGTGATAATCAATGCTTTAGATGGGTCATACTTTCAGCATTGCATCGAGCAGCATTACATGCAGATCGCACTTCAAAATACATACAGTATAAAAATCAACTATATTTTAAAAGCATAGAATTTTCTATGGGTACAAGACAAATTGGAAAGTTTGAAAAGCAATATGATGTTTTATTTAATTTATACTTTTTAAATAAGAAGAAAGGTAATGCGAATGATGTAATTCCTTGACATGTAACTGCACAGAAAAAAACATGTTAATTTTCTTCTCATCGAAAGTTATTATATAGTTGAAGGTAAAGAAGAAAAAGATAAGATTATAAAGTATAGTCAACTTTACGTTTGGATGAAACATCTACCTCGCCTTATAAACAAGCAGACGTCTTCTCACAGTTACAAGTCATTTGTATGTGATCGATGTCTGCACTTCTTTTGGACTGCTGAGAAATTAGCAGCACATGAATCTGATTGCAAGAATGTTAATCACTGCAAAATGCTCACAAAAATATAGTGCCCTTTATAGTTTACGCAGATTTTAAATGCTTATTGGAATCTGTACAGAGTGATCGTGCGTATCAACAGCATAAGGCATTTAGCGTTGGACTTTTTATAAAATGCAGTTATGATGATGGAAAATCGCAATGCAACAGCTACAGGCAAAGTAAACAAGATGATGAAACACCAGCTGAGTGGTTTGTAAATAACCTTAACTCACTTGCCTTGCAATTACAAGAATTATATGTAAATCCAAGGCCAATGTTGAACTTAACACTCGGATAAAGAGTGGAGTTTGACAAAGCCACTCTCTGCCAAATTTTTAGTATGCCTTTTAACATGCTACTTACTCGCCATGGACATGCAAGAGTTATATAAACATCCAAGGCCAATGTTGGGATTAGGAGATGAAGTTGAGTTCGATAAAGCTTCTCTCTGCCACTTTTGCAATAAACCTTTTAATTTGGAAGATAAAAAGATTGAAGACTACTGCCATCTTACGAGGAAGTGAGTAATAAGCATTATTTTCTCATGTGATCGTACTTTTTTCAATATAATTTGATCAAATTATGTATTATTTTCAGATATCGTGGCCCCGCACATAACTCTTGTAACCTCAATTATCAAGATTCAAAAGTGATACCGGTGGTTTTTTACAACTAAAGTGGTTACGATTGACTTTTATTTATAACAGAGCTCGTTACAGGCTTTCCCAGACGAGTGCAGCTTCTTCCGCAAACGAAAGAAAAATACATATCTGTCACAAAATTCGTTGAGAAAACTGACATAAACCCTCGCTTTATCGACTCCTTTGAATTTATAGCCTCGTCTCTAGATAAATTGTCATCATACCTGAAAAAGTTTGACATAGTAGAAAAGATTTTTACCGAGGATGATAAATACAGACATGACCAGATTAATTTGTTAAAAAGAGAAGGAGTCTTTCCATACGACTATATCTTTTCTTTTTGGAAGCTCGGAGAGGTGAGTCTTCCTTCTGAAAATAATATCTACAACAGCTTATATGAGTCTAATATATCTGATGATGAGTATAAGCACGCCAAAAACGTTTATAACGCATTCAACATCGAAACACTTAGGCAATATTCTAACTTACATCTAAAGACAGATCTTCTTCTACTAGCCGAAGCACTTTAGAACTTTAGATTTAACTGTCTTGAAAAATATGGGTTGGACCCAGCCCAATATTATACGACACCTGGCTTGACATGGGATGCCATGTTCAATTATACAAAGGTAAATATTAAGTTAAAAGTGAAACTTATGTATAGATCCTAATTACTTGATATTTTTCAGATTAAATTGGAATTGTTGACAGAAATTGATATTGTACTGTTCATAGAACGTAGTATACGAGGTGGAATCAGCCAATGCTCCAATCGTTAGGCAAAAGCTAATAATTAGTATATGAGAGAAGGCTATCAACCACATGAAGATAAAAAGTACCTAATGTACTATAATGTCAACAATTTGTATGGTTGGGCTATGACCTAACCATTATCTTACAGTGGTTTTAAATGGACGCAGAACGTCAGTCCCGTAAGTATTCTAAATATTGCAGATGATTCCGAGATAAGCTACATACGTAAAGTTGATCTTAAGTATCCTGAATCACTTCATGATGCTCACAAAGACCTACCTTCCTGTGCTAAACACATAGCGCCTCCGGGATCAAAGCAAGATAAGCTGTTGACTAGGCTGCACGACAAAAGCCGCTACATAATTCATTATCGTGCCCTGAAACAAGTTATAAGTCAGGGTCTTAAATTAACTAAAATTCATTGAGTCTTATAATTTAATCAAATACCATGGCTAAACACGTACATAGATCTCAATAGTGCAAAGCGTCAAAATGCAAGGAATTAGTTTGAGAAAATGCAATGTAAGTTATTTGAGAACGCAATCTATGGTAAAACGATGGAAAACGAGAAAAAGCTTGTTGATGTAAGACTTGTGAACAAGCGGGAGGGACGATATGAAGCAGAAGCATACATAGCACGTCCAAACTTCCATAGCTGCGACATATTTGACGAGCAACTTGTAGCCATACAGTTGTTACGCACTGACATCTGCATTAAAAAACTAATATACGTTGGACTAAGTTTCTTGGACTTATTCGAAGCACTTGTGTACAGATTTCATTATGACTTTATGAAGAAAGAATAAGGAGACCAGTGCAAACTCCTAAACACAGACACTGATAGTCTTTTATATTATGTAACAAACACTAATATGTACAATGTTATGCATGAGAATATCGATTAACTCGACACATCGGACTATACTGCTAATAATGAATTCAGCATGCCGCGAGTCAATAAAGAAACTGTTGGCTTGATAAAGGACGAATGCAATGGGAAAATAGTGCTGGAATTAGTAGGATTACGAAGTAAAATGTATAGTGTGAAGAATCAAGATAAAAAAGTATTGAAAAAGGCCAAAGGTGTCAAAAGTAACATAGTCAAGGCTACAATAGCTTTTGAAGACTATATTAAGTGCTTACATGAAAAAACCAGCATGATTCAAAAACAGAAAAATTTAAGATCACGTCACCAACAGCTGTTTACTGTAAAAGAAATAAATATCGCGTTAAGTGCACATGACAACAAGCGCTTCCACCAACCTGGTAACAAAGACACCATACCATGGGGCCAATATAGTATAATGGAGGTGGCAGCAGCCAACTAGAGAGCAGTCAATCAGAAAGCTCGAGAGAGATTAGCCACAGTAGAGCCGTCTAAACAAAGGGGACAGCTCTATATCAGGAGGTGATGCAGCTAGAAGAGCTTTTTCTGTTTTCAAGCAGAGGTCCAAATAGGACTGAACTTGACCAACTAAAGCCTTCAAGCGAGTCTGCATCACCTACCTCTTATCCGTGTAGACGGTTCGGGTATATTTAAGGTTAGTATTATATTTCATAACGACGTACACACACACACACACACACACACACACACACACACACACACACACACACACACACACACACACACACACACACACACACACACACACACACACAAAGAAGGCAAACACTTGGTTTGGACTAAAAGTCATCGTTGAATTAGAGGAATTCCGAATATTTTTGTCAAACAAAGTATCTTCAGCTATTTTGAAAAAGAAACAGTTCTTTATTATATTATCAAAAGCAGTAAATAAGTTTAAATTGTTTGTTGCGTATGATAAAAATAATTTGAAATTTTCTAACGCTTAATTTTGTAAAAATTAATTGAAAAAAAAACCGTTATCTTTATATCTGGACTATTTATCGAATACTTTTTTATTACATTTTATAAATTGACAAAACCAGAAAACAAGAATTACATTAAGTTACGTGTATTCTATTATGAAATTTTTTTTATAATTCATTTTTATTAATCCAACAGTTGTGGGTATTGTCGAAGCCCAACAATTAGACTTAAGTTTGATTGCCACGCCTTCGAAGAACCTTCTTCACGAGGTAAACATTGGGACTCTTCGTTATCTGTAGCTCCTGCTCGTAGAAACTGCCGAAAATGGGCTGATTTCGATAACCCTTGAGATGGTACATTGCTGGATTTGTTGCTGCTACTCGTATGATTGTAAAAATCTCCGTCGACCAGTTGGGCGTATAGCCTTCCTCAAATGCTTGTTTTGAATTGCTTACACCCACTTTATCATCGACTTCGAATTTGGACTTCAATTAAATGCTGTCACATTTGAATTTTTGTAACACTCGGACTTCATTATCTGCAATTACATCTTTTGGTTTCATGCCGGTGGTTCGGTATTTTTGATTGATATATGATTTGAGCAATTTTTGTCGAATATAAGTCCACTTATAGTTGCCCTGGAGACTGAACTTTTTCCACATAGCATGCTTTAAAGTTTGATTGAATGAGACTTGAAAATTTGTGTTGTAAAACTCTTTGCCACGATCTGTTTGCAAATTCGTTGGAACTCTTCCGTCTGTTAATATAGACTTCATAGCTGCAGTCACATCTTAGCTAGTTTTTCTCTTTCCGGGCACATCCCAGGCATACTTAGAAAATACATCTATGGCTGTAAGCAGATATCTATGACTCTTATTTTCACGAGCATAAGGTATTATCTCGACTAGATCAGCTTGCCATGTTTCATCCAAGCCTCGGATATCAAAATTTTGACGTTGGTAGTTGCGTCTTGCGGACATATGGAGCTCTTTCACTACTCTCTCTATCTTTTTAATTGTCTTTAGGGGTAATGTTAGATGTTCAAGCCAAAACGTCCCTTATTTTAGTTATTTCTTGCTGCAATTTTGCTATTGACTCTGAGAAAACATCACTCAAATTGTTGATTAATACACGTATCTTATCTTGCTCATCTGATATAATTTTTTTTTCTGTATGTAAAATAGTAAGATTTACAGCATTATTAGGCTGAAGGGTTGTTGCAACGTTGCATAATCTTTTATCTTGCAAGTCAAATTCACCATCTGATGTGAGCTTGTATCCGATTCCAGGACCTCGACCACCACCTTAAGACTTAGCTGATGATGATGCACGTCCGAATACGTCAATGCTCATTTCCATACTAAGCCAAATTAATTAATCAAACTTAATGTATAATATTGGCTTTACAAAGCTTCTCAATAATCGAATGAATTTCATTTGTATGTCTTGGATTCCCGGCTGATGTTTCTGCCACTAGTAATCGTAGACGATCGACCAGTTCGTTAGGGTCATCCCAATAAATGTAGTCCGTTTGTGTGTTTTATCTAGCAATTTTATATTAAGATATGGACCCACCTTTCTTCTTGTTACTCTTTTGGGTAAGATTAAACAACGGAGCGATACTATTATTAAATTTTTTACTGTTGTTAGAGCGAATAGGATCATTTTAATGAATTGCCCTTCATGCGCGCTTAAAGTTTCCAAGATTCGTTTGTGTTTCTCTGAATTGTCTGGTGCCAAGTGAACTTTATCAGAATACTTTTTTAAGAGCAATTCCATTAATTTATCAGTTATTAGATACTTTAGATGATTTATTATGATTTGATTATTATAGAGCCGGGAACTTTGGCGATATTGACGCCACGTCCTCGCGATAGACTGTACAACTATCCAAAAAACATTTTAAAGTCGGGAGACTTTAAAGCTGATATGGGACAAATCAAAACCCAGATGGGAGTTAGCCAAACTGAGAAGAAAGAAAATTGGCCCGATCCTGACAACTTAGATCCAAAAAAGAAATGGAAAATATTGGTTTCAAGTCGTCCTAATTATCAATATGCGCTTGTTTCGAGCTCACCCGGCACATCTCTTAATGATTGCGATCTAAACGTAGTAATGTCATCTTAAGTGTGTAATTCCATACCTTAAGTGACTCTACCTCCACCCAAACAGCATTATGCAAATTTTCCGGTGAGCATGAGACTAAGAAGGCAACATAATGATTCGGCATCATTAATGCAAAATCGTCAAAATTTGCTGACAGTAACGGTGATAAATGTGAAGTAAGACAGAGCGTGTCTTCAATGCAGAATCTTGTAAAAAAGAACGTTTTCTTAAATTCAACTGCTAAGTATTTGAGTGATGACGAATAATTATTATATTATTGTGGCGAGGGTATTTTCGAATAAAGAAGATGTGTATCTAGATTTAGAGGATTATCAAGTATGGCCTGATACGATCAAAACACCAGGTAGATTTGATTAACCAAGTGGCTTGTTGTGGTTGTTTTTAAATGGTAAAAAGATTTTTAGTTTTATTGAATACATTTTATCATCTTTCTAATCTATTTCTGGTTTTAGAGTCGTCAAATACGAATAATAGCTGAGCGTATTAAAAGGGGGCGATACATTGAAATAAAAATATAACACATATGGATGTATAGTTTTAAACGTTTAGTAATTTATTGCATAAGTCACTACGTTTGTATGGCAATAATCAAAAGGGGGCGATGTAACGGTACGTTATTAAAATAAAATGGAAAAAAAAATGAGGAATTTTTTTTAACTAAATTATTTTTCTGCTACGTTTAAAAAGATTATAATTACATAAAATTAGTACTAATAAAAAAATTACTTAAATTATAAAAGAGATAATCTAAAGAAAAAATTTCGAACAATGAGACACTCTTCATGGTTATTTATTTGATTATGCTGTGTTTCTTTATATTTTTCTTTATAGAGGCGTTTATCAGTATTATGATGAGAAGTACTCATAATATTATGCAAAAGGCACAGTCCAACATGACAAGCTAAGGCGTGACGTCACGCCGCTGGTGTTCCCTAACTACGTTCCCCGCACCAACAAAGTTTAGAGAAGGATGGCACCAGACACCAAGCTGCCGAAGAACCAAGGCATACTGCTCGAGCTCGTCACCGCATCGTTAGCTTTTTGGTGGGAGCGTCTAGCTTGAGTGGATGCTACGATCCGCTCTTTTGAGAACTCTCAGCGTTTTGCTCATCCTATAAGCCCTTAAATGTTATGCTAATGTTGTTCGGCTTCGCACTATGGCGTTGTCTTCCGATATTTTGCGTAGATCATTTTATTTTCTTTCGTATTTAAATCATTATTGAAAAAAAACAAAATAAAGATATAACGTAAGCAAATTTTTGTTTCCTTAACGATAAATTTGATGGATTTTTCTTATGTTGCTCATAATTATGATTGTAATATTTTGTGATTCGAATTAAATTAGCGTTAAACAAATTTTAATTGTATTTCTTGAATCAATATTAATTTGCATATATTTTTTCTTTTAATAGCCTGCGTGTTATCTATTGTAATCAGGCATACTTAGAATATATCTATATTAACAATTGAATCTTGTTGATTTGTATTTGAAAAAAAAAAGAATATTTTACATATATTAAGAAAAGTTTCATAGTTACAAAACAAGCTGTTGGAGTCTACGAGTTATCATAGTTGCAGACCCGCTGATTTAACAGGTTGTATATAAAATGGGGATGGATATCCCTATTACCTCAACCGGGTAGGACTGATCTGCTCAGCTGCGTCAGCAGTGACAGGCTTTTACACCTTTCTGTTTTTCCTTCAACGTCCCAAATGGGAAATTCTGACAGGAATGGGAGTATCTTTTTCTTGAATAACGCATTTTGTAATATCTAAGTATCTTGATAGTTGTACTATAAAATGTATACTAATATGAAGAGTGCTGCAAACAAAAGAGGTATATAAATCCTAAGTCACTGATCCATAACCTATCCTACTGAATTTCTTAAATTAATTTTTAAATGGTACGTTTTCAAACGTCCATCTGGCGTAAAAAAAAACAAAAACGTCACAACATGTTCATTGAGTATGAGTAATATTTGCAGCAAAAGAGTCAAATCCTTTTTTATATCTTTTATTTTCCACGTATCTATCCTTATCTATTACGAAAAACCCACGTTTTCCATCTACCCAACACTTTACACATAATTTTTGAAATTTATTATTAGTCATATCAGTGTTAACATAATTATTATAGATGTGCTTCAAATTTATATCTTCTTGTCAGAATAGTATCAAGAGGTTACAATTATCTCTCCCTAAATACTTGGGAACTTCAGCGTAATATTGGCATAGATTGAAACAGTAAACGATCTTGTGACGTCACATGCAGAAAAAGGCTCGCACATTATCTAGTTTTTCATAGGCAATGGCATCGAATATCATTATGAGGTTGTGCAGTGCTTAATCTGGAGATATGATTGATTAATGCTTGCTAGATGAAAAATATTTCACACTATCAATGGGCTTCAATAACTGTTCTAGAAACTTATACTTGGGCTGATTTAATGATCTCGAGTATAGATAACCATTCTTCAATCTCAACCCGTTGGGTTGAGTAATAAAAGCTAGCAGGCTGTTTGTTTTTTCACAGTTTGACGGACCACAACAGGATAGCTCTTATCGTATCGGGTAGCAAATCACCATGGCGTTTTATTTTCTTATCTTGCTCAACAAATTCGTCGAAATTCACAACAGAAAGTTTCTTGTTCTGTTCCACAAAGCTCATATTGACGGTATGCTGACGCAACTTGCACTGAAACCCAATACTGTGAATAGTACGCCTATATAGTTTCACTAGACTTATTAGTCATCTTATCTTGCTTACCACAGTATGTTTAACATTCCATTCTTTAAATTATTAGTATGCTGACTTAAATAAAACATAGAACTATAAATAATGTGTTACACATATTTTCAGCTTATTTATCGTTGAGCGCTTGAGAAGTAATGATCATCCATCGTCAACAGGGGTGTAGAGTCATAAACACACTCATTAATAAGCTGCCGATAGAGCTGCACATACCGGAATATCAGTATTGTGGACGGGGCAACAAGTTAGCCAAAAGGTAAGCTCGCGGAGATCCGGTTTAAGTGGATTTGTTAAGGCTATTAACGAGGCTAAATCTGCTCGGAAATTAATGTAGGTCTGACTACCTGCATGAAAAACTGGTTAACGCTCAAGAAACATCACACTCCATCCTAATTTACAGCACTATCATTACGGCAATCTTTATATTTATACAAGCAATAATAAATATGCGTTGTGGTCCGAAATGTATGCCAATTTTCGGGATTCATATTATGGTCAAGATCACGCCCCTATCTTGAAGAGATATGATTTTCTGAGCACCACACCTTTCATTGTTTTCGATCGCTCAAAGCAAAATGAGTCGTAAAAAAATGCATTAGTGGATGTACGTCTAGAATTTAAATCTTGTGAGAATTTTCCCGCCAACACTTCAGCTTATTGTTCGATTCTACATTATCACGTTGTTCAATATAGCCCAATGAGTTGGGACGTTGAAAAACTTATGAGTAGTCGTAACAGCTGATTATTGCCTTTGCTGACATCATTTGTCTTTTAAACATCATGGAGAAAGGTCATAAGAGCCAGAAAGAAGAAAAAGAGAAGAAACGACAACAAGTAGGGTAGGCAAAATTTGAAAAGAAACACGCCGAGGAATGGGCGGAAACAGAATCAAAGGAAAAATCGAAAGATAGTAAAAATTGTAAAATCATTCAGAAAATCATTTAGAAAGTAAAAAAAATTTGTTTATCGATACACCACATAGACTGACGATAAGCGAATTCACTTTAATGGAGTACGTAGTGGACATGCGAGGCTTTAAGAAGCCTGGAAAAGATTACGTGCTTAAAGAGTTAGCCATTCTCCCGCTTGATGGAGATGAAAAGCCGCAAGTATTTCTCTTTAAACCACCATTTTCTTGCCGCAGATTAAATAAAAAGTATGAACGTAAAAATTCATGGCTTGAATTTTTCTATTATTGATTGGATTGGCAATCAAGTGATATCGACTACCCAGAAATTGGCAATGTGCTTCGTGAGAGTCTCAAAGATGCTAAGAAGTTTTTTGTGATTGGAGAATCGAATAAAGCATAGCTTAAAAGTTTTATTTTTTAAGTTATTGATATGACTAATTTTCCACCGTTTGAGCTCCCAACAATAGCTACCACTTGCCCACATTATAACGGTGCATATAAATCTATATATGCTGCCCATAATGTTAGACATATCGACGGTTGAGTAAAATGAAGAGTCAACTCAGATTTTGGTCGAAGAAGGTGGCAGTTCAAATTTTCGTCGAAGAAGGTGTCAGCTCAAATTTCGGTCGAAGAAGGGGTCAGTTCAATTTTTGTCTAAAGATAGTGTCAGTTCAAATTTTGGCCGAAGAAGGTGTCAGTTCAATTTTTGATCAAAGAAGGTGTCAGTTCAGAAAATTTTTTTTTTTCTAAATTTTGTAGTG
>JAPYYV010003196.1:0-25068 GCA_030522625.1 Copidosoma aretas
ATAATTCCGGTGGTGACTCTCACTTATTCAGTGCAACGGTACAAGTATATTTCTTGGACGAGTTGTCATGTAGAAATCGGTAGAATTTTCTCTCCGTGTAGTACTCGAGCAGTTTGATACCCGAAATGAAAAATTTACTTGTAGACTTTAATTCGGCTGGCTACACAGAAATAAGTAGGACTGAATATGCCTTCGTCACGAGAATCTTTGGCAGTAAGATCGCTAGGTGACTTTTCTAAAGATGCCCCTACCCTGCCCTATGTGAGGAAAGTATAATGAAATCGGTGCGGTAATACAGCCTTGAACTGGGGTGGGGCTCTGCTGACTAGGTCTCCAAGGCTGTTATGGTCATACGGAAAAGGTTGTATGGTAAGGCAAGTGTCCATAAAAGTATTATCCAAATGTCTGTTGCACGTACTAAAACCTGTGCTCAATACAATGATCATTTTATATTGATCAGGGATTTCTTATAAGTATCAAAAAATCAGTGTCACACTGATTACATCGAGAATAATGTCTGTGCAAATCCTATACACACTTAATGCTGTCAAACTGTAAAAACGTTTGAGATTCGGTAGTACAAAACTGAAAATCGTTGCATACAAAGCTAAAAAAAATTTATCGTTAACGCTTACAAACAAAAAAGGTGTTCGGTGTTAGTTATTTTAAGAAATGTGAGAATTTATTGTATGTATTTTTGGTAACGTGTTGTCACAAGTCTAACCATATTGATTAATGCGTTTGATGCTTTATTATGTACAGGGCCCCAGTGCTTACGCCATAAGTGGATACATATGTGCCCATGACAAAAAACCTGCTTCCTAATTTGTTTCTAGACGTAGAACATGCATATTCTCGAATTTAAGACGATAAAAATTACGTTTCAAAAATCGCCGACAAAAAACGTGATCTTTGTAATTTTATAACAAAGAACATTACATTTTCTAAATATCCAACCCAAAATATGATTTTTTTTATAAATCAACAACTGCAACTCACAAATAACGTTTATTTTCAGAATATTAATAGTTACTATACATCGAAACAATGGTTATTTGAATGACAACCAATTTTTTACGAAGAAAATTGTGAAAATATCTCACGATTTGAACAAATTATTATTACTGATGTAAAATTTTATTAGGTTATGTTTCTCGTTTGTCAATTTGTACATAACATGGTTTTTCTTTAACAACGTGAAATCGTCATGGTTTTCGCCTAAGAATTAAAAATGGTCATGTTCTTTGTATGACAAAATTTTGGCCATATTTATCGATGATAAGCAGGGAAGACATATTTACATGGTACTCGTCCGGGACATCGATAAAATAATAATTATAAAGGAAATGATGACTCTTATGATTAATCCGTTATTATACAAGAACCTAGGAATGCAATATATTTTTGACGGTAATAGTACGAATGTATTTTGCAGGATTGCAGCTCAGGCGGGGTCAGGGAGGAGGGGGGGCGGGAGGGTCCAATCCCATCGATTTTTTATCATCACCCGACGATGCACAATAAATCGTGTGCCATGCCCAATATTATATACTCATAAACAATTAATCTGGAAGAAATGTACAGCACCCAATAGACGGAAGACACACCGTACAAAATAAAAGGAGGATTAAATAGTATCAACAAAAACGGCTTTATCGCAAGCTTAACTTGCTTGCTGCACCGTTAAATAATAAACAATGTGTATAAGTGCCTCCTACCAAGCATGTTTTGTGTGGTGTACGTAGCACGGTTGGGTGTGCTGACACAGATTTATGATAAAATATTGTGTAGGGTTAATAAAACGTTGATATGTCGCCAAAAAATGCTACGTCGTAACTGTATAGCTTAGTTCAATACCCATATCTATGATTTACCCAATAAATTGTAACCATAACGATAGCTATATAACCTAGGAGCTAGGGTATGCTATACTTTTATTTATCGTAATGTAGCTGTAAAATCCTGGCAATCGTAGTTAAAATTTATATTTGTTAAGGTGAAATTATATCCAGAAGTCGCATGTTAAAAGATGTATTTATACAAATATAAATGGCACACGAAACTCGACAATTACATGCACTCGACAATAAGTAATGGTATATTATTATGTCGGTGATTATGAAGATTGTTTATTTTTTAACACCTTGAATAAGCAGGTAAAGCTTGCGAGATATACTTGTCTATATATGTGGAACGATGGCATGACGCGTAGGGTATAATCTTTTTGCGTAAACTGTATCGGGTGGATAAAGAAAGTTGTAAACTTATACTAAAAATATCTGTGTAAAAAGACCTTACTCTAACGATGCATATAATTCTGTTTATACAAAAGATTAATTATCGACTAGATTATCAGGTTGGACAGTTGACCGGTAGTGTTAAGCCCTAGATTATTCGGATGTTTGCACGTCGATAAATTCTTTTTCGCGAAAGAAACGGTCTGAGTATACTGCAATCGCAATAAATATAGAGCTTTCCAAAGAAATTTAGGCTGCAGTGCAGTACAGCAATAATAGGGCTAGCGCAACAGTGGCCTGGCCGAGCCCTTTAGGGAGTGGTCCCATGGAGCGATGGAGCACGGAATCCGTATACGGAACCCATTGAAGCTTATAGAAGTAAGAAAAAGGTCTTTTCGTGCTTCATAGGACCGCATCCTAAGCTTAATAAAATGTTCTTTGAAAATTGTAACTTTTTAACCATTTTAAACATATTTCTATTTTATCGTCTTACTATTATTAATTTTTTACTAACATGTAAATGTTTTAAAAATATGTAGTACTTAAAATAAGAAATATTTTATGTATACTGTACGATCAAGTTGCCAAAATTTGTTTGCACATAAATAAGGAAACTTATAAGGACTGAAAGAAAAAGAAAATAGGCATGTGTTCAATAGTAGATTTTTATTTTTTTAAAGAATCATTCAATTTGCTATTTTGCTAATACTAAACGCAGAGGCTCAAACGATTTAACATTTCATAGCTTTGTAATTGTTTTCATTGGCGCTCTTGTTCGCTTCTGGACTAAATCCATCTCTACTTGCAAGTTTATCTGGATTCTGTCGAAAAACGACGATAGGAAAAGACCTTATGATTCCCCACAAATAAAAAACTCTGTATCTTATACATAATGATTAAAGAATCTCACAAATAGAGTTTTTATACTTCTTAATGACAAAAAAAGTTTTAAAAAAATCATTGGTAAACCGATGCAATGTTCTAATATCATGACAACAGAGATTTTCGTGTGTGAATCGGGATTTTTAAACTGTAGAGTATTCAATATTTCTATTATTTTCTCCATGGCATGTAAAGGTCCAAACTAGCTGGAAATTTCTTGGCCTGGCTATTTTCATTTTTATAAAACATATGTTAGTTTACATGGGATTTTTAAAAAACTTTAAAAAGTGCAAAAAAATATTAGATTTTCAAAAAATCAGCCAGTCTAACATAAAGACACAACAATAACGGAAGACTGCAGTCGATTTATTGTTGAATTCAAATAAAACAACAACAAAAATATTTAGTGCACCAAGTATAATGAGCGCATCCACTAGCCAAAAACAGAAAAAAAAGCGTTTTCCTTACAATGTATACATTCACTTCATTTGTAGAAGCTCCGAGTACAATCGTACATGCAAGTAACTTAGGTCTATTACATAGTAATCAAATAGTCTATTTTCAAATTTAACATACGTAGTATCTTGTAACTGTTTTTTTTAAAACAAACTGTCGACTCGATGTATCACTTACATCTGAATAAACGATCCTTAGATCCGGCCCTGCTCGATGCACGTTTTAAGAAAATGCAAAGAAAGCTTCATTATTTTCTCTAATTGGACCATGGGTCCAGCTGAAGCGTAAATTTTATATAACGCGTGATTCAAACAAATTTTATAAAAAAATGTTTAGTGTACCGAGATAAAGTTTCAATTAGATGCTAAAAAATATGAAAAAAAGTCATCACAGAAGAATGGTTGTTAGATTTACCAAGAAGCTTTTTAAAAGCTGCAAGCCATTGAGCTCTAACTGCTCCATCGACTGTGCGATGATGACAACTGGCAGTAACACTTATAAATGCGGCAGTAGTAAATCTAAAAAGATTCAAAACGTAAACTTAGAATTTCATTTTATACATCGATAAAAATTTTATGAGGCAAATCACCCTTTTTCGTTGTCAGCTGGTACTAATCTCATTGCCGTTATTCTCACTGCCAGCATTAATAGACTGTAGTGAATTGATAATTGCCGAAAAATTTTCGATTCCGAACATGCCAAGATTTGATACCGTTGTAGTACTGCCTTGAAATTCTTTGGGTTAATGATTGCCTTCTCTAGCTTCAGCAACTACTGCCTTGACTTCGTCGCTGATCTGAACAGTGCATATCTGAAATAATATACATAATACTTTAATATGTTAATTTAAATCAAGGATAATTTTTGTACAGTTACAAAATCATTACTCACTGCGTGATTGTGGCGTGCAGCCAAGAGCTGTTGCCCTAAGGAACTTTGTTATTTTCCATTGCCATACCCTTAAATGATTAAATTATTAATGCTTACTTTATATTTATCTTTTTCCAAAAGTTTGTGAATATTCTGCTGCAGTGACAGAGCGTCGTCCATTCTGACTTTAATGGTAAGTAATAATGTGGTATCGTCTGCTTTCTATCGAGCAGTCGTCTACCAATGACACCTCGGACGTTTGATATAGGAATATCCTGGCCTCCAGCGACCGTCACACCGATAGCCGCTAGTCCCTTAACCGCAGCTGTACCACCCAAATCTTTTGATGTCACTGAAGCGTACAAGCCGTAGCCCTTTAAGCCCTGCGACAATTTTTCCGTTGAAAAACAAGTAAGGATTGCTTAGAAACAAGAAAACAATAGAAGCACCACCAGCCCACCTGTTAACTGAGACCCTGCTCGGCGGTGAGTCGCCTCGTCATTGGAGTAGCAAACACACAATCACCGGCCAACGTGGCTGGACGTGGTGGCAAAGAAGCGGCTGATGGAGGTGGAGGTGCCGAGGTTGCAGGTGGCGCGGCCGCACAGTGGGACCAAACGCGATTTTTTGTGTCAAAATAAAATAGCAGCAGCTGTGATAATCCAATCAAGATGATTTTTTTTGGAGCTTCAAGCTAATTTTTGGAGCTTCAAGCTAAAACACTATAGAATATAGGAAAAGTAGTCCGAACTAAAAAAAAGAGTGAATTGGGGGTAAAAACACCCCCTAAAGGCACCCCCTAAAGCATTCTCTTTAGAAGATCAATTGATTTAAAAAAAAAAAATGACATTTTTGTTATGTAAATAGTGTCTATGTAAGTTAAATGGACTGCTGAATATGAATTCGACAATTACAGTTCAAAATTCAAAATGGCGGATCCAATATGGCGGCAACGAGAATTAAAAATCGGCCAAAATTTTACAAAAATTAGTTAATAAGGGTTTTTCGGGGTGCTGAACACGAATTTAATATTTACAGTTCGAAATCCAAAATGGCGGATCCAATATGGCAGCCAAGAAAATTAAAATTTGGCCAAAATTTTACAAAAACTAGTTTATAAAGATTTTTTGGGGTGCTTAACACGAATTCGACATTTACAGTTCAAAATCTAAAATGGCAGATCCAAAATGGCGGCCAAAAAAATTAAAAATCATCCAAAATTATACAAAAATTAGTTTGTAAGTGTTTTTTGGGCTGCGAAACACGAATTTGACATTTACAGTCCATACTTTAAAATGACGGATCCAATATTGCGGCCAAGAAAATTAATAATCGGCCAAAATTTTACAAAAATTAGTCAACAGCGGCTTTTTGGATTGCTAAACATAAATTTGAGGTTTCATTTTCATAATTCAAATTTGCGGATAAAATATGGCGGCTGAATACATGAAAACAATCCGCCAAATTAGGCAAAAATCAATCTATTTTGATATTCGTGGTCGCTAAACGCAAATTTAAAATAAGAATTGGAAAAGTTGAAATAGCGAATCGTATGTGACTAACATAAAAATAGAAAAGACCGCCAAACAAGATTGTAATCAGTCTCTTGGGATAATTGTAGTAGCTAAACGCCTATTTAACATTACAATCATACAATTGGAAATGATGAATTAAATATGGCTACCCAAGAATAACAAAATACCATAAAAATTTACGAATATCATTATATATTATTGTTCACTTGCTCAATACAAATTAAATTTTGAATTAAACTAGCAAGCCCAACATTAATTTTAGAACTGAGCAAAATCTCGTCCATATGTATCTTTAGGTCGCTTAACAATAATATAATATTACATTTACACTATGTAGAGTAGCGTATCCATTGAAAAAAATCTACAAAGTTAAAAGAACCAATATGTATAAGGTTACTGAAATTTCTTAAATTCAATCTAACATTAGAATTACTAAATTAGGAACAGCTCATTTAACATGCTGGACGAAATAAATCGTTAGAATATTCAAAAAATTTTTTTTACGGAGGTTTTTCAGGTCCTTGAACACTTATCTGACAGATGATCCAACATGATGGACGAAAAAATTGGACACATATATAAAAATGTATTTATTTATGTTTTTTAGATAGCTGTATACTAATCTAACATGAAATCTAATGTAGAAAACGAAAATAGTAGGACTTAATTTAAAAGAACAAAATTATGACTATTAAGAATTCGTTAACTTAAAATTTTAAACCTTACGTATGGCCTTCTTTAATTTGAATCTCCGATACTCTCATAATGTCTTATGTCAATATTATCGAAATTGTCTTCGAACTATAAAAAAATATAACAAACGATAGCTAGAAGAAAATGTAATACTATTAAACAATACATTTATCTATAACGTTTTGAGCAAAGTGGTTATACATTACGTCATAATGTCTGAGTAGCCTAATTTTTCAATATTTCATTTGATTCAGAGAAAATTTAGAATATCATAGAATGGAAAAAGAGTTGGTAGAGCCAGGGGACGACCACAAGAAATAAAAAATTATTTTTATGTCAACTAACCAGAGGAAATTATGTAAATTAAATGTATATCATCGAACAAAATATTCTTTTTCTACTATATCGGAATAGACATTTTTTAATTTTTTTATCGAGTTCAAATCAGTGTTAAGCTATTAGAAACCTCCCAATAACAGATTATTTTTTCAAATTTTGGCGGTCTTATCTATTTTTTTTTGTAGGCGACATACAATTCGCTATTTTAAATCTTCCAATTCTCATTTTAAATTTTCGTTTAGCGACCACAAATATCGAAATAGATTGAGTTTTGCCTAATTTGGCGGTTCTTCTTCATGCATTTGGCCGCCATATTTTATCCGCAAATTGAAATTATAAAAATTAAATCTCAAATTTATGTTCAGCAATCCAAAAAGCCGCTGTGGACTAATTTTTGTAAAATTTTGGCCGATTTTTAATTTTCTTGGTCGCCATATTGGATCCGTCATTTGAAAGTATGAACTGTAAATGACAAATTTGTGTTTCGCAGCCCAAAAAACACTTATAAACTAATTTTTGTAAAATTTTGGCCCATTTTTAATTTTCTTGGCCGCCATATTGGATCCGTCATTTGAAAGTATGAACTGCAAATGTCAAATTCGTGTTTCGCAACCAAAAAAATACTTAGAAACTAATTTTTGTAAAATTTTGGTCGATTTTTAATTTTCTTGGCCGCCATATTGGATCCGCCATTTTAAATTTTATACTGTAATTGTCGAATTCGTGTTTAGCAGCCCATGTAACCTATGTAGACACAATTTACATAACAAAAATGTCATCTATTTTTTAAAAATCAATTGATTTTCTGAAGAGAATGCTTTAGGGGGTGCCTTTAGGGGGTGTTTTAACCCCCAATTCACCGTTTTTTTTAGTTCGGACCACTTTACCTATATTCTACAGTGTTTTAGCTGGAAGATCCAAAAGAAATCATTTTAATTGGATTATTACAGCTGCTGCTATTTTATTTTGACACAAAAAATCGCGTTTGGTCCCACTGTGCGTCGCCTACTCTTCTTACTTATTTTGCTGTATCGCACTCTATAAGGTCAACCTTGAGTACTGTAACTTTCCTTACTTTGTTTAAAAAGCTTACACATTCCGCATATATTTTATTATACGCATTAGTGCGATAAAAATTTCCAAAATGTACGTATTCTCCTACGTTTTAAAGTGGTACGTATCCGTCTTGTAGATTTGTATATTCTTCCTTGACCCTTTAGTAAATAATCCATCTGGATCTCGCTGCTACCTCGAAATATTCTGCCGTCTTCAGCGGTATTTCTAAACTACCTAGGCCTAATTTATTCTCTCTTGCACTAATTTTACCATTGTGCTTTTTAAACATGTCCCACGCAAGGACTCCATCTATTTTAATCGGTAACTCCTGCTGGGCTATATGGAAGGTGCACTTCATTCCGTAGATCTTTGCATCTACAGTGTCCTTCGTCTCACGTTCTCCATGAGTTACTCTAGCTATTTTTACCTCTACGTTTTCATCTAATAACGCATTTTTTTTTATATAATTTTCCTATAGCAGCGAGATTTCAGCCCCTGTATCTGCGTAGAGGGCTGATTTTTCCGTCGGAAATCAGCCCTTTCTAGTATTACTGTCAGCAGACTACGCCCCACCGCTGCGTAGTTTATTAGCACCGTAGGTACATCGTTCGTTTTTTCGTTTTCTGCCGACTTCTCCTTATTACATTTCCTTTATTGCCTGCGCATTTGTGTCGATTTGCTCATAAGCCGGGTTTTTGTGCTTGCTTTCCCCTTTTCCTATCCCTTCGACTGAATGAGTTTGTTCTCTTTTGTGCCCATATTCTGCCTTTCTTTGATTACATATTATTAAATTATTTCTTACTTTCTACGACCGTATGTTGCCGCTTTTTTCTGATGCTCGATGTTGGAGGAGTACTCCAAGCATCGTTCTAAAAAAAAGCCCATGTGTACGAGGCAACCCATCTTGTCTTGGTTTAGCCGCCTTTGACTTCTGTGCACTTTTTCTGTGAACGCTTATTATTTTTCCAGTTGTAATGACTTGGGATGTTACTTCTACTGTTGTTCCTTTGTCCGTGATTTCTGTTATTCTGCTCGTTATATAAGTTATTGTTATTTTCTCGATAAGCACATCCCCTTATGAAATCCCTCCCATAACTTCCGTAATTATAATTATTCTTTGGATAATCCATTCCACGATCCTTACTGCTAAACCTATAATCTCCGGGTCCGTTTACGCCCTGATTTTCATTTATGTAGCCCCTGTTGTTATATTTTCCCGCTGCTATTGGGGCATATATTCTTTCTGTGTCCCTTCCGTCACTTTTATTTTAGTGCCACTTATTGTAAGGCCCTCTGGCCTTCTTGCTCCGACCTTTTTTTTACAAGCTGCCCGTTTTCTATATCGTACTACAATGAGCAACATTCTTTCACTACGGGCCCATTTCCGCCACAGTATCCATATCCTCTGGGCTCACTCTCTCTTCTTGTATTTCTATCTATACTTGACCGAGGTAGCTTCATACTCACCATGTCCCTGAATTTTAATGCTAATGTAATAGCTTTAGTAAGCGTTGCCGGCCTATACTGCGAAAAATTTCGATTATAAGGGGGCTTGAGTCCTAATATATACTGTGATTACTATTTTCTGTGTGCATCTTTTTAGTTCTCGTCGCAATGCCTCTGATAGTTCTTGGTCTGCGTCCTTCAGTCCCATTGCCCTATTGAATAACCCTTGTACTCTATCCCAGTACTTCTCTACCGTCCCGCCCTCCATCTGTTGTTCCGTTCGAATTTTCGCCATCGCTGTTTCTGCCCCATATGTTTCCGTAATTTCCTCGAGAAATTCTTGTACCGACTCATATTCAGTCATCCTGTCGCTTAAATGAGCCGCTGAGCGACTATTTGGCCTGTTTGACAGGGTTGCCAGGAAATAAAGACCGTATCTTCGGTCCACCTTCCGGCATATTGCCCTAACCACCCTGGTAAATGCTGTGAGACTTAATGGATCCCCTGTAAATATTGGTATCACAGTATTATCCTACTTAATTCCTCAATAGAATAGAACCTTTCCCTTTCCTACTTCCTCTGGTAGTCCGTACACCTGTTTTCACGAAGTTCGTGTCTCTGTGGCAATCTGACTTTTTTGGCACTAAGGTTCGTTACCCTGTCGAAAGTCTCTCTTCCGTCTTCGCGCTCTGTGTATCTATGCTGTCGAATTTGCATACTCCTTGGCCACTCCCTTCTCTTCTGATCTTTCTCAAGGCCAGTAAGCCCCCGCTGCAGCGTAGTTCTTCTTTCATCTCTGATGTGCGCTTCTCTTTCACTTTCTTCCCCTTTCCATTCCAAATACCTCTGTTGTAACTATCAGTCCCTTCTTATTGTGCTATACCACCGTCTCCCTACGGTTCCGGAAGCATCTTCCGCATCTTAGTCGTCCCCTTTTTCGCCGATCTTGTAACCACATTGTGGCTCTACATATGATTCCGAGGCCCCGTCATCTCGTAATATTGTACTATTATCCTTTTTTTTTACTTTAATCCCTTAATATGACTGTTTTTATACCTCTCAAGATCTTGTCTACCAAGTCTCTGGTCTTTCTATTCGCCTTACCTAATTCTTTTACCACCTCGGGGTCGTGACAAAACTTCAGCCATACTTCGTTGTCCGTTATGATTTCTGAATTTTTTCACCTTTCGCTCTCCATTCCCGAAACTTCCTCGATTAAATTATTTGTTCCCTACATTGATTTTTGTTTCACTTCTATAATTTATGCTAAACCTCGATGGGGAGACAATTTACACAATTTTACTGAAGCCCAGATATTTTCCTTTTTCTTATCCATTGTCCTTTTACATTACTTTTTTCATTTATTGTTGTTATAATTGTTATCTTTGTTTTTCTACCTTACCTGGACTGCTGCCACGATCAGGACTATAATCAGTATCCCGGTGGCCACGTTGGTCCCTTTGATCAAAAATATCTTTTTCCGATGGTGCGTAGCGTGGCGTTGTCCCGTCTCCTTGTTCTTCCCCGTTGAACATTATGGCAATGTTCGCCTCCTGGATGGATGCAATGCCGTTAGCACCTCCAATTAATCGCCACGGCCGTTCGCTTTTCGCTGCTCGTTTCAGCAATCACTAGTCACGCGTATCCTCTTTTGGCTGTTTGTCATTCTTTTTTTTACCAATCACTAGTCACGTGTCCCTGCTATTCACTGTCTGCTTCCTCACGTTAATTTATTTTTTTCTCAACTTACTGCACTATCGGGGCTTCCTGACGACAAAGAAAATTTACTTTTTTTTTGTCGTGCACAACTCACGCCTTTACGTCGAGCGCCAAAAAGTTAAGGGTCGGGCTATCTACAACTCTCTGTTATGTGGAAAATGCGGAGCTTGGGGGTGCTGAGGAAATAAATACCCGCAAGTTGAAACAACGTTACCTTTTATTAGTGATTTTACGAGAGAGCAGACGCGCACGAGGTGTTATTCTTCGAGGTCGAACGGGGAGAGCTAATCGCTTAGTCTTGATGCTAGTACCTAGGCGGTACAAGACTGCGGGTTGGTCTGCTTGTGTACGCAGGCACTGAGCTTAGGAAGCGAAGTTACAAGAGGCTATCGTACTGCAAAGTGGTCAGTAATCTTAGTTTTTACATAATGCTCCCCATAGATGTATTAAAATCACTTATCGGAGATACTTGGACAATTATGTATAATAATACTTATCTGAAGTGAAAGATATGTACACATTTATGCCCTCTTCTCGCCCAAAGTATATCAATACGTAATTATATAAATATTTCTGGTAAGTAAGTATAGAATACATGTATCCACAGTCTATGTAGAATTTTGAATAATCTGTAAAGCCCGCCAATTAAATATCACCCGATTATGCGCAGTGTGATTAAGGTGGTTCTTTCATGACTTCCAAGTCTAATTCGCGACCATCAAATTAATTTAAAAAAAAACTACTTCAATTCAAACAATTATTAGTTCATACTGTTAATTGATTAAATTACAGCACTCATACGAAATTTAAGAGCATACTGTTCCATAGAAATTTTTTTTGTGATGGTCATGTAAAATTGCGTTTAACCTCAAAATATTAGCAGTTGATGCTTTTATTATAGGCAATGACAATCTTTGCTGCGTTTCCATCAATATCTTTGGATTAAGTCCGTGTATCTATACATTTCGGCTTGTCAGTCAGTTTTGAATCGCATAAGCTTTCTTTCGTTAGTTTTTCATCACGTTTTGTTCAGTAAAAGTAAATGAATTTTCGTAAAGAACATCAAAAATATACTGCCCTCCATTAGAGCTCATATGATACTCGCAATTTTCACTACGCTTTTTTTCGCGTTTTCGTTCGTAAACCTAATCTTAAATTTTTAGGTAGAGTAAGGTGTGACTCAACACAATCCCTCAAATCTTGCACAATTCTGTTCACAATCATTTCATTAAAGAACCACCTTTCCTTGTTCTAAGAGTCGTACGCTGTCCTGTTACCATCGAAGGAACAACATTCATCTATATCGTGGTAGAAACATAATGTCCTTAACAAAGATGGGCTCACACCTAAATAGATGTTTTAATTTTTGGGACGTAATCTAACTGTACGTTATCGTCGGTACCCAGCAATTACTTATTGCGCATCTCCCCTTGCTCGGTAATTTTCTTATTTAAATACGTAGTGGTTATGTCAAAATATAACGGAGAGTATATTCCCAAAGTAACTACTATATTTGTTAGTTTGATTCGACAGTCAGGCTCGCAGAACTGATATGTTTCGGTATGTTCAAGTATCAAGTGAAAGTAGAGAAGGAGAAATGGTGTTGAAGGCTGCAGAAATTGTCAATGTTTTTAAAACCAGTAGAATTGTACGTAAGATAAGTTTGAGTGACTATAAGGAGCATGCTCATCAAATATGTTTTGTTCTATTTCAACAGCAGTAGTCAGTAGCTAGGATAAAAACAAGTACGAAATTATCTCCCTATCACAATAAATCAGACAAAACTGTGAAAGAGATAGCCGCTATAAGTGTATATAGGCTAGATAAAACGAAAATTAGAATTGCTTTTAAAGTAAGTCAGTCTCTGTTGCTCGTACAAGCACAAGTTATTATTATCTTGTATCTTAACAGAATAAACAAAACAAAGCAGTTATATTGAATAAACCTTATTTTTTGAACAAAATTGACAAGCTAAATGTTTTAGGTCAATATATTTGAGAAAATATATTTGAGAATTCTGATGTTGGTGGAAAAACAACAGCTATAAATGAAACAATACACAAAATCAATTTGAGAACAAGGTATGCAGCTACAATTGAATCATTAAGTATATTTATAAAATCCGTTGGGATATGTAATCTAACTCAAAAAACACTATATCGATTAAATTTATCATTAAACATGGCACATTTTATAAAAGGTATGAAAATTAATAAATTAATCAATAATTTTATCGCAATTCAATTAATAAATCACTTATTCCATCATTAATAAAAAATTATAATGTTGATCCCCAGAGGCTGCAAGGCAGGTACACCTTTTTTAAAGGATCTCTTCCACTCTCAGGCAAGAGATATTGCTGGATTACTGTATGGATAGAATATTGCTATAGATATAATTCATACGATACAATGAATTTCTGCTGGTCCCGACTACAAAACAAAAATTATGAAAGAGGCTCTTTATGCAGAAGGTGATAAGAGCCATAGAAATGAAGATGCAATCAAGGACAATTAAAGGGAACCGATTAGCATTAAATGTAAAAATTATAGTCCAAGAAACAAATCTAAATTCAGCGCGAGATACAGTTTTAATCATAGGCTCATAGTTATTTTAGTAATATTATTATTAATACAAGTATTAAGTTGGACGTAATCGACACCAATAATAATAAAAGTGTATGATGATGTGAGGCACGAGAGACTAAGCACATTTATGATAGCATTCAAATACTTATAAATAATTGTAAACGATAATCATTTTTAGAATTACGAGGAGTCTTCTCCAGACTAAGAATACCACATTTCATCAATCCTACACAATGCGATTGCTTTGCGTGAGATTACTGAAAAAGAAAAATGTTTGTATTGAACCAGGCATATGATTTGTGACTAATCGATTGTGTACGAAGCCCAATAGAAAATATTAATGAAATAAAGTATATTTTATAAGAGTTGATGAAAGGTGCAACATTTTTTGAATTACACTTAAAATTGCCGTTATACTTTGTAAAACTGCACTCGAAAAATAAGCTTTATTTGTGTTCAATTAATAAATGATGTTTGTAAGAAGTAAAAAAAAATAAGTTGTTAAAAATTTTCTGTAAAACGTAACGCTCTTACCTCAAGAAGTTGTATTTGATTCTGCTGTGACAATTGTATACCTAATCATTGGAAAATAATTTCCAAATTTTATCAAATATGTTGAAAAAAATTTTAAGGGTATGCTAAGAATCCTATACACTTTTTTTAGTTTATTTATGCATACACCAATTTTTCGTGGTACATCGAACTTAAAGTGTTAGATGAGTGTGCCCCAATATTTGAGCATAATACCCAACGTAACGCATATTTTTGTCGCCTCTGAGAACACAGCCTGCTAGCGTGCCGCATTCTTTGAGTATACTCTGAAACTATGATAAAATTCAGATGCATTAGAAGATCGTGCTTTAGTAAAAAATAATATTTATAAAAAATGCTTGCTATTTTAAATTAATACAACTTATAATGTAGAATTGAAAAGCATCATCGAAGATATCTGTATCAAGTTCGTTATATTTCTTAAGTCGTTTAGTGTGAGTGTGGTACAATTACATATTTACAATCTATTTGATAGTTTGGAAAGCAAAAGTAGTTGCGTCGAGCTGTTGTACTGTTAATACTATCAGATTGCTATGCTTCATCTCACAGACCATTTGCAATGAGCAAGAAGCGCTGGAACACTATGAACCATGCAAATAAATAAATCCTGCATATTCAGCTTAATGTATTTATCTTTTCATCATGATAGATCGGTAATACTATGGAAGAACCATTTTATCATCAAGGTAAATAAGAAATCTGTTCAAATTATTGTACTGATTGTTTGGCAATGAATATAATCAACGTGCCGCAATCTTTGATCAAACAAAAAAGTCTCATACAAACAACAATATTGGCTAGAATAGCAATTAATTTTTTGGAGAAATGATTCTCCAGCACGTACAACAAGTCAATTGCATGGAATCAGAGAACATAAATTGTGAAAAATGAGATTGCCCTAATATTTTGGTAAAATAGTAGAATTTCATCCCAGCTTATTATTGCAAATGTCAATTTTATTAATTGTTATCGCTTACAGGTATACGGAACTATAATTAAATTTAAAGCTTTAAAAACAATACTTATTAAAATGAAGTTAGAATAAATGATTATTAAGAAGAAAAATGACAATTTACAAAGCATCAATGCATATTAAATAATTGAATTGATTAGCGAATCGATTAGCTAATTATTGTTGCTTGATATCAGTGACCGTTCATAAATATATTTACTTGAACGCACGTTGATTCAATCTATTAGATGATGCCTCTTTTACACTTGAATAGTATCTTGACTTGGTATCGTAAGTATCGTGATCCAGTCATTCTATCACATCTGGCAGGCCTGTTCGTGAGCCAACCGAACTACTATTAGTTTCATACATTACTATGTATACACCTACGTCATACTGCGTTTCTTTAAGGGAAATTTATATTTTTCCAGCTTACTTACATGCTCAAACATCTAGTAACTATCATTAAAGCAAACTGCAGCATAAGTAATGCCTAACACTCAAGTACACAATCAGAATGGTTTCGCTAGCTGAAGAAAGCGCTTGAATAAAGCTATGTTTAACTTTACTTTCAATGAAAAATAATAGCTTGATTCAGAATAATTATTTAAAAATACAAATATTTAAAGGTATTTATACAATTACGTACTTTCAATACGATTTTTGTTAGAATTATTTTCGGAGTATGTGTGATTCATTTTATTACGGTTGACAAGTGTATGCAGCTAAATGACAAGTAGAATAATATAAAAATTGTATAATAGAACAACAAAAGAATTCGTGCTCTTTCCCTCATAATTTTGCTTCATAAAGTCGTGGAGAGTCTCAAAAAAAAAAAAAAATAAGGCTTTTGGAGTAAGCTGTAATTTATACCTTAGAACGTTTATTGAAAAAGGTGGTCAGGCTCGAAACTTTAAGCTCAAAAAAGCAAAAAAATTTTAATATTTGTAAAATATTCGCTTCAGTCTCCAGCTTTTGATGCTCATAACTTTTGACGCTGACCTTTTTTTGGGAAATTACATTCAAAATTATAGCTCTGTTCAAGCACTCCATTTTTTTTCAAAAACTTTCTGTGAAATTTTAGATAAAATAAATGTTAGAAAGTGCACAGCCAGTCTTAAAACTGATTAAAATTTTGGTATTAAAAATCCAAAAATGCCGAAAATGTCTGTGCCGAGACGCATACTGCTTGTTAAAAGTATTTTTTTAGTTCTGTGGGATACCGAGCACGGTAAAAACGTATTTCTAGAGGTGTGCCTCCAATTTAATTTTACCAAAATTTTTTAGTACTTAAACAATTAGTTGTGCATAAGTGCTGTCCTTACAGAGCCGACTGTTAACAGTTAAAAATGGTGTGATACAAAAAACCAGCGTTTAAATTGAGATTCCTTGTCATACACGGATTAAAAAAATTTTTTGGCATTTATAATAATAATTGCATACAATTACTGCATAAACTGGAGAAAAATTAAATATTTTCAGATTATTGTACACCTTACTAACTAAAATTGAATTGATGTCAGCACACGGAGGGAAGACATATGTGTTTAATGCACGGCATCGAGCCATGAAAACAGCGCGTGGTCCCTTGCCATGCTTTCCCAGCATGGCTCTATGCCTTAAACGCCCAAAAAGTGTGGGTATAGTGCAGCTAAGGCCACCGCGGATGAAACACAATGCGGCAGTAGGTTTTAGACCATAGCCTCCATGGATTTTCGCTATTGCCGTATATATATATATATGGGTCAAATCGCTTTAACTGGATCACTTGTGAGTCCAAAATTTGGGAGCACCTACAATGACGTACAACGGCTCTAATTTTAGCTAAAGTCGAATGCTTTTAGGTCCTACTTAGCCGATTAGGAAATGTTAAGTGGCAGATCCAATATGGCGGCTCAAATTAAAAAAATGAAGTATTATCGATAGTAAGCGAAAATAAAAACTCCAATCAATGCATATAAACTTGATAATACTTATTACATAAGCGCTCTAACTTCCCAGACTGTTTAGCGAGCCCAACAAATGCTAGGACACCTAACATAACCTCCAAAATCCCCACAACTCCGTAATGCAAGGCTTTTTAACTAAAAGTTTTACCAATAAGAATCTTTGAACTAAATAGTATTATAAACATGTGATTTCCAACTTTGCAGACTACTGAACGAACCCAACGACAACTAGGACACCTAACATAACATCCACAATCCCTAGAACGCCGTAACGCAAGCTTTTTAAGCCGAAAGCTTTACGAATCGAAATATTTGTACTTAACAGTGTTTTAAACATGTCTTTTCTAACTTAACAGACTACTGAACGTACCCAACGATTACTAGAACACATAACATAATCTCCAAAATCCCCACAACCCCCTAACGCAAGCCTTTTAAACCAAAAGTTTTACAAATCGAAACCTTTAAACTTAATAGTATTGTAACCATGTATTTCCCAACTTTACAGACTCCTAAGCGAACTCAACAACTACTAGGACACCTAACATAACCTCCAAATTCCCCACAACCTCGTAACGCAGACTTTTTAACCAAAAGCATTACGAATCAAAATATTTGAACTTAATAGTATTTCAAACATGTATTTTCTAACTTTCTAGACTACTTAACGAATTCAACGACTATAAGGATACCTAACGTAACCTTAAAAATTCCTACAATTGATATAACTTTTGGTTCAAACCGCTTGCGTTACGGAGTTGTAAAGATTTTTGAGGATATATTAGGTGTCATTGTAGTCGTTGGGTTCGTTTAGTAGTCTGTGAAGTTGGAAAACATATGTTTAAGACACAGTCAAGTTTAAATATTTTGATTTGTAATGCTTTTGGCTTGAAAAGCTTGCGTTACGGTGTTTTGGGGATTTTTGAGGTTATGTAAGGTGTTTTAGTAGTCTGTAAAGTTCAAAAACACATGTTTACAATACTATTAAGTTCAAAGATTTAGATTCGTAAGACTTTTGGTTTAAAAGGCTTGCGTTACGGGGTTGTGGGGATTTTGGAGGTTATATTTGATGTCCTTGTAGTCGTTGGGTTCGTTTAGTAGTCTGTAAAGTTGAAAAACACATGTTTAAAATACCGTCAAGTTTAAATATTTAGATTCGTAAAGCTTTTGGCTTAAAAAGCTTGCGTTACTGTGTTTTGGGGATTTTTGGGCTTATGTTAGGTGTCCTAGTAGTCGTTGAGTTCGTTTAGTAGTCTGTTAAGCTAGAAATCACATGTTTGCAATACTAATAAGTTCAAAGATTTCGTTTCGTAAAACTTTTGGTTCAAAAGGCTTGTGTTACGGGGTTGTGGGGATTTTGGAGGTTATGTTAGGTGTCCTAGCAATCGTTGGGTTCGCTTAACAGTCTTAAAAGTGAAAGCGCTTATGTTGTAAGTAGTATTAAGTTGATATACATTGATGGAGTTTTAATTGTCGTGTATTATCGATAATACTTCATTTTTCTCAATTTAAGCCGCCATATTAGATATGCCATTTTAAATTTCTTAATGGGCCAAGTAGGATCTGAAAGCTTATGACTCAAGCTAAAATTAAAGCCCTTGTACGTCTTTGTAGTTGCTTCCAAATTTTGGAGTTAGAAGTGACCCGGTTGACGCGATTTGACCCATATATATATATATATATCGGTGTGAAGAAGGGGGGGAAGCGCGTGTCATAGAAAGAGTACACTATGTACAGTACAATACAATACGCGCTATATATACGGAGATAGTTAAAAGCCAAGATGGCTCTGGTTTAAAACCTGCTTCCGCCTTGCGTTTCATCCGAGGTGGCCTGCCTTGCACTATACTCACACTTTTCGTGCGTTTAAGGCATAGAGCCATGCTCGGAAAGCAAGGCAAGAGACCACACGTTGTTTTTATGGCTTGACGCTGTGCATTAAACGCATATTTTTTCTATCTGTGAGGTTCTTGACTCTGTTCTGTTTTTAACTTAATAGCACATAAGATTGTTGTAATCATAAGTCGTTGTGTCTATGATGCTTTCTGTACATTGCAACAGGGTACAGAATGTTAGGCATATTAGTCGTGTCCTACTGCTGTTTTATTATACGAATAATTTTATTAAACAATATTAATAATTCTTTCACCAAATGTACTGAACACATTTGGAGAATACTGTATGGAGAGAACTGGTACCTGAGAATCATGCTAAGTCGTTTTGCTCGATTGCTTATGAGCTTATGAACATCAGTATATCTACCAGTTTCAGAAGAAGTTTGTACTTTCTTACTACTATTTTTGTGTTCTACTGTGTCTGCAACAGCAACTTTGCGAAGCAAGTAATCGTCCTTTTAATTAAAGTTCCATTCTTTATAATCTACTTTCTACAATTTAGACTGTAATTCTAAAAAAAATATTATATATTTTTTATCATTTGTTAAATATAAATACAAGAAAATTTAGCCTACAATGTATTTTGAAAATATGATAAAAGAAAAAATGTGATACCAGTAAGAGTATATTATACTAGTCTTGTTTTACCAAGTAATAGTACAATGAGTGATTGAAAGAGATAAGATTTCTTGTATCCATGCAAAATGCTATACGGTCAAATTTTCGAATGAACATTTAATGCCATTTTTAATGCAGTAGAAAAAAAAACAGTTTGGCCGCTATATGTAAGAAAAAAATCATCAAAGTCCACAGCGATATGAAAGCAGAAGAAAAATTTTATGACGTGATTTCATCAGACGGTAACCAAAAGCTATATTATTTTTAAACTACGATGAAGCACTTTAGAATAATAACCCGTGAGCTTCATTGTTTTTGATCTTGGAAGGTCGGAAAAAAATGAGACTGAGCATCGCCCACAAATCTACAATAAAATACTTTTTATAATACTGTTATTAGTAAACGTTCAAGCTCCATTTTCCATGTAAAGTACATGCGATAAAAATACGGTCTTACAGTCCATTACCTCTGTGCCTGACATGTCTGTATTACAAAAATCATACCTGCACGTAATCTGGAAAGCTTGTTGCTGGGAGAAGAGCATCTAGTTCGTTTGCAGCTTTTCTGTACACAACTATATACACGCTTGGAGGAGTTCCAGCTGTGTAACCATTATTTAGCGTACGTAGCTCAGCGAAAACTCTGCTCGTAAGTTTTAATCGGCCGTGCTCACATAACTATTGATAGGTTATCAATAATAAAACCTTAAATAATAAAATTTTTAATTGTTATAATAAATAGGAAATCAGGAGTATGGATTGTGTGTAGTGTATATATGTTTGAATACATAAGATCGGTAAAAAACATCATTTTATTTTCAGTACAAAGTAAGTACACTTCATATTTTCACAATACGATAGTTTCGTAGCTCATTACAGATTCACTGCTTTCAGCATCTGTAACAACAGACTCAGTACATTCACTATCTGTGATTTCCGATTCATCGAGAATATCATCTTCATGATCGGACATCGAAAAATCGTTCCATATATTCTCCGAATCATCATACTCATCTCCTTCTAAATTATTTCTGTCATCAACATTCACGATTTCTTCGGGTTATTCGCTGTTTTTACACTCTTTGCCATTACAATTTTCGCAAAACTGAGAGCACCGCAACCCGTTCTTATAACAACCACAGCTTTTTCCGCTTTTTTTTGTACATTTACTTCTCACATCTTTTAAAACAGTGTCCATCCAACCCAAGCCAGGTCAACTAATAATGTATGACCACCACGTGCTCTATGCTCCAAAAATCATTTGAGAGTTGTTTCCTCTGCACAAAATTTAGACATCGTATTTTATGAAGTAATGTTTTATTGTTAAATCTACATTCATTTAAAACATAAACATCAACCCTACAATTGTAGGAAAATCAATAATTTAATGACTCACCCAAGCCAGGTCAACTAATAATGTATGACTGCCACGTGCTCTATGCTCCAAAAATCATTTAAAACTCGTTTGAACCCAGCGAGTTGTACTTATTTTCGTTTGAGACTACGAGTTGTACTTTTATTCGATAGAAATTATAGGCTGTCCTTTTTTCCGTCCGATCGTGTGAGTTGACCTTTTCTTCGCCTGAAGTGTCGATATAAGCTCATAATATACGCCCAACTGCCGTATCAGTCGAAAACGAGCAAGCGGAGCAGCTTGGAGAGTTTTCGCCGCCGCAGCTACTACCCCCACTCCACCGCCACGAGGAACCGAGCGCGCGCCGAACTTTTAACAGTTACTTTAACACTAGTTTTCTATTGCTTTGTGTCCAACTACTGAGTGCAAATATTTTTTTTTGTTAAATATAGATATTTAGATATTTAACTGCACTTTGTCTAAACTTGAACAAAATCAGTTCATCAGAAGCGACTCAGGAATTTAAAAAAAAAAAAAAAATTGTCTTAGCTCCTGATAGTCGCAGAAACGATTTTTTTTTTTTAAATCTATCTTGAAAAGCGCTTTTAAGATATACAAGAGCGGATCATTTAAATAAAAAAATAAAAAATTATATAGTTTTATACGATTGTCTAAAAAAAGTATCGGTAAAAAAATCGTTATAACAACGTTCCACAAAGATATTTTTTTTAAATTCTAACAGGATAACAAACTTGAATAGGTTTTTGAATTTTCTAGCCAGGTTGAGATGGTTTAAATTTTTCACCAGAAAAATAACGTAACTTGTAATTGAGGCTTAAAAAAAAAATTGATCGGTTATAACTCAAAAAGTTAAAAACCAATCTTGATAAAATTTTAAGCACTTCTTAACATCATAAAGAGCAACAACTTTTTAAAGTTTCATAATTGTAGGTGTATTTGTTTCGTAGCTAACATATGTCGAAAAAAACGCACTTTTTTAACTTTGGACGCGATTTGTTTACAAACAAAAGCACTTAAATACGTTGAGCCAGCGCCACTTTTTAGACAATGTAATGGAGAATTAAGAGCATGAAAGGTGTATGTGTTGAAAAATGTAAAAAAAATGCTTATTTATTTAACTAATTGTTGAATTAAAAAATGATGCACCCATTTTCCAGACTGTAAATACCGAAATTCTTGATCAGCGACTTTTTTTATAATTTACCAAGAATAAAAATGCGTCGTAATGGAAAATTAAGGGCATTATGTTTACTTGACTGCGCTACATCTCCAGTGATTGGTATCAAAATCTCTTCTGTAAACATGGTAACGGCCGTCTATGGTACCATAACCGATATGTACTTTAATCCCGAATATTCCATACAAATTTGGAGTAAAACTGTCTCCATTGTCTGAAAAGTAATTTAAACTAATTGGAAACTAATAGGGTACATCTAGTTTGCAAAATTATGCGAATTCTGCTGGTTTGCACGTTATCTTTGAATTGCCTTTACAGTAGTTTTAGCTTATAATATGTTACGTATGTTAAAATTATACATTTTTTTGTGCTTTTCCACCACTTTATCGATTATAGTAAGTATTTATCGGTTGCAGGATTTATTTAGACACATGAAACGTTTTACTAGCTTCCATTTGATCACATATTTGAGCAAATGACACAAGTTTTGTTCACTTATCATTTTTTCTTGGCAAAAAACACGTTTGAAAATTATTTTGATATTTTTAATGAAATATAAACCAGCGAATATGATATTTATATGAGAAACGTTAATTTTTATGGAAAAAAAGTTATTGTCTTGATCGGTCTTTTTATGAATATGTGCATGAGATTCCAATTCAACACTTTAACCCACAGGCAGCAATGTCGGTATAATAGCTGCTGACCCCAAGGATATTGGTATATCATATTGTCTTCTGTCAGAGGAAACTGAAATTTTTTGTTCATTCTACAAATATCTCGCAATATTGACCGATTACCCCCCTTTTTCATCACGACATATCAAAAAGGAAGACTTTGGCTTTAAAACATATTTATATATATGTATATATATATTCCGCAAAAATAGTTACGATTAACTTTCTGTAGACTGAAACAATTCGTTTTCCTGTTATGCCCCATGTAAATCCACGCAAATGTTGAAACTTTACGGTCGAATTTCTCAAGATATTGGCTGATTCGGAATATAAATAAGGTCAGCATTGGATTAAGCAAACCCTAATTTATACGATATGATGTATATCTTTTTGGAAATTTTCATAACAGAGCCTCCTAAACTGTTCAGAAATAGTTATCCAGTGAAAGAAATATGCAAGTGTAAAATCTACATGAATAATTAGGTTTGTTTTGTACTTTAATTTAATATATCTACTGACTAGGTCACACTCTCGAAAAAGTGTAACCTTTAAAAACAAATATTATTGTACGTCGTTATCTTTGTTTTACAGACAGTTTGATTGTTTTGGAAAAAAATCTGAGGTATATGAAACAAAAATTGACGATAAAATGGCAAAAACGTTTTGCAATATTTACAAATAAAAGTTAAAGCTACTTGAGGAAAACTGTTTAGTGATACAATGTTCGCCAAAAAATGCACCCTAGTACAACTTACTGGTGCGGATCCTTTTCAAAAAGCAAAAAAAGAACAATCTTTTTTTCTTGCATCGTACTTTTTCTAAAACTATTTGGTACTCTCTGAATTTCTTCGACATAATTTTTAATTGTAATGAGTAAATATCTGGTAAATCGTGTTTGACTGAAAATTTACTAGCACCGAGAGAAAATTCTCTCGCACTAAAAAAAGAAATTCTCTTGCGTAGCAAACAATTTTTGGTCTCCAGTAAAATACAGCACACGCTGACTACAAAAAATGATGTTTTAATAAGGATTATATTATGCATTTGGTAATATTTCAAATCAGTACTGTACATTATTTCTTATCAATGGAAGATTTTTTATAGGTTTAGGCTATAATTTAAGAAATGAAGAAAAAATTTTATTTTTCTGTTGCTTGTGACTTTCACTAGCTTAGTACGGGAGTCGTATTTTTCCCTTAGACTGTACTACACCAGTGCAAGAGTGAATGATACCAAAAACGTTGGATGTTACCAGATTCATTAGATATTGCTCGTGAATATTGGCCAATTTTCTTTGTACGATTAGTATCTATTTTTTTATTAGATGTACATAATCTTTTTGCAAAAAACGAAGACTATAAATCATGGTTAGTATTTAAATTACGTTGCGGACAAGTAAGCAACTTCTATCTATGATTGTTACAGTCATTAACTATAATATTTACCCTTAAACTTTACAGAGTAATATCTGCGTCATTAGCATTGTACGTAAAAAATTAAATCAATACGCGATTTTTAATAGTAATTGCAACAGAATGGTATAGAAATGCCGAATTGAGGGTCTGGATTGAGAAACCGGCTGCTCGCTCAAAACCGGCCGAATAAACGTTTTTTTATCTTGGAAACTGGAAATCAAACAAAAAAAAACATTTTTGAAAAAAATTGTGTTTTTTCTTTCTCTACGAGGCAGTATTTTTTTATATTGATTTAACACCTAAAATTTAGAATTTATGACATCACATTCCGTGGCTTCCGGGAGCGAAGCCGGTCTCTCGATCCGGATCCTCAATTATAAGAAATAGTCATTGAGAGTTTTACTGGAGTATTGTATATTGCAATAATTTACATTTTTAATAATTATTGTCGTAATAATAATAATATTAATAATAATTTTTCCACTTATCCTAGTAATAATTATTATTAAAATAATAATGAGATTTTTTTACTTACGTATAATTTAAACACTAATAATACTTTTGTCGACTGTAAATGTTGAAACAAGACAAATATTTATATCGGTCTTACAGTCACATTAATAAATAAACATTAATAT
>JAPYYV010003197.1:0-18822 GCA_030522625.1 Copidosoma aretas
GCTATCCAATTTTCAAATATGATGTTAATACGATGTCTGGTAATGCAGATACATTTCGTATCCTGCGAAAAATGACATCTATATAATTTTCAAATTTTTTTGAAAACTCAAAAATTCGAAAATTGTTCTTTTATTGAATAAATTCACAGATTTTAAGTGAATATTAGAAAAAACAACGAAAAACTCGTATTAACATCATATTTGAAAATTGGATAGCGAAGGCCGATAAAGTAAATTGTACTTAACTACTCTGCTATCGATAAAATCAGTTAACATCCAAATTAAAAATACATGACGTTAGGCATAGATATACGTCTGTGACAAAGCAACGAAGAGATGCGGGAGGCCTCGGTGGCGTAATTGGCTAACACACTCTGTCTAGAGAATGGAGGGTTCCTGGTTCGACTACAGGCCGAGGTATTTTTTCGTTGTTTTTTCTAATATTAACTTAAAATCTGTTAATTTATTTAATAAAAGAACAATTTTCGAATTTACGAGTTTTCGAAAAAATTTTAAAATTATATAGATGTCATTTTTCGCAGGATACGAAATGTATCTGCATTACCAGACATCGTATAAACATCATATTTGAAAATTGGATAGCGAAGGCCGATAAAGTAAATTGTACTCAATTAAAAACATTGATGTTTGTTAATTTAATAAGATCAGACAATGAATAGATCCTGCTGACAAAGGATATACGTGTTAATAGTGTTGTTACACCGTTTACACGTCAGCTGCAGTAAGACGACTAAAACGTTTAGCTAGATTCACCAGAGTAGTATAGTAAACTGACTTAAGGAGGTTCGTCCGTGAATTCAAAACGATAAAATTGTGATAAAAACTATTGGAATCTATTTGTTGAGTTGTTGGAAATGTTGAGTCAAAATGTCAGACTGATCCTTAACACAGTTTTTGAGGAAATTAAACCCAAACTTCTGTTTTTTAACATAGGCTCTTATGAGACAGGCGAAAGATTTCACAGTTATTGTACTATATCTATTTTACAGCGATAAGAACCTAATAAAAAACTTACGTTATTAAAGCTTTTCCAATTCTGAAACTAACAAGATCTAAAACAGTGAATTCTAGAACAGAGTTTAGGAGATATTAATACAAACGTAAAAAAAATTGCGAGAGGCTCCTATGCTAAATGCACGCAGGAGACAAGAACGGGACATCTACTGTCAGTCGACTTTTCACATGTCACGATAGCTTTTTACATGATCACTTCTAAAAGCCGTTCTACTTAAAATTATGATACGAAACTTGGTGTAGCCTTTTATGAGACCTTGTACTTTTATGCTGTATCATTAAAATGTCTGATTTCGAAAATTCGTAGCATACTTTTATTGATACAAGATTAGATTGACTACGCTATTTTACTCCTCATTTTTTATCGCACGTATAAAAAGTACTTATGTCATTTAACTTATACTATAAGAAACTAGATGCCTTAAAGTATATTATGTAATTTTTTAAGGCATATTATTAATACACTAATGAGTACGGGCGAGTTTAACACACGTGCATCTTTCCGAATCGAGAGAGCGGATGTTTTTGAGCTAGGTTAGTACAGCTAACTTTAACACAGCGCCTTACGGGAGAGTACGTGCTCCCCTTCACCCCTCCGGAAGGGCGGACGAACCTCCTTAAAAGAGAACTCGTTTTTTTTACCGGACTTCCGTTGGTAGACTTGACTAGACCTTTTTATCAGTGTTGAATGATAACACCCTATTACAGAAATCGGGTAGAGCAACCGATTCATGTACATGATGCAAGAAAAAGCAGGTGTGTGCAAACCATGATTGCGCAGTGGTATAGCAAACTTTTTCTAAGCAGTGTTAGGCTAAGATCTCCCGAGCAGATAACAGATTCTTTTCATAAAAAGTATGATAAGAAATTTATTTTAGTGTATTATACTTACTGTAAAGCTGTATCATACTTACAATCATGATGTTAAAAGACATAGTTTGCTGGATAGCGCATGCTTTGCACCACAGTGTGTCTGGGTATTTTTCGTTCAAAATGGATTACTCCTGTCAGAAAAATGAGATTGTAGTGATTCTTTCTGGAAAAGAGAGTTGATCAGTCCTGGAATATAGAAAAACTATAGGAAAAACTAGAAAATTTTTTTTTAAGGTTAGAAGACTCAGAAGAAAGAGAATTTTTTTAAAATTGTTGATTTAACGATATAATTTATGATAAAATTTAATCATTAGTAGGTACTGCAGTAAGTTTTCAATTATGTGTCTTTTAATGATAATTTTTTTGATAAAACTTGACGATTTTAAGTCCATACTTGCGGACATAACCTCAAAAATACCGGTTCATGCCGTTTTTGTCCTTGTAGTCTCATAGCAGATGAAAATAACGACTGGAAAATATTTGTAAAAATTAAAACTAAATTCTAAATCAACATTTACTACAATTAATAAACGTTTACAGTTGAAATCCAACATAACCTCAAAAAATATCCAAATATCTAATTCTTTGGGTTTCTACGCCAAACAACATATAAGTTCGTAATTAAAACTTTTGACAGTAAAACGGTATTGTCCTTATTCTTCGTGGAACATACGGATTGTATATTCTGAATATAGAAAACTATACAAACCTCAAATATTTATTTTAATGTTAGAAAATTTAAGAAAACAAAAATTTACAAAACTCTTTATTCAACGTTAGAAATTACAATAAAATAAATAAATAAATGAGTGAGTGACTCGAAGTATTTCCAATATGTTTCTTTTAATCATAAGTAAAAAAAACTATAGAAAATACCTAGAATCATTATTTTATGGTTAGAAAACTTAAGAAAAACAAAAAAAATTTAAATTGTTCATTTGACGATAGAAATTATATCAAAATAAATGTATTAGTGAGTGCTTTAGTATATTTGTATGTATGTGTCTTTTCATAGTGATTATTTTAATATTATTTTATATTTGTAAGTTGATACTTGCAGACATAACCTCAGAAGTAGTAACTTATACAATTATTGTTGTTTTAATGTCATAGGAGATCGACAGTCGTTATTTGTGATGATATTAACTTTTACTGAGACTAACACAGTCTACAGATACTAAACGACTAATGAGAGGAGTTTTGTACCAGAATTGTTTGTATTTGGATTTTGCGTTGCGGCTTCTATATCTCTACGGAAAGGCTCCCTAATGCAACGCTGTAACAATGAGCCCAAAAAATTATATTTATGTTACTGTATATACCTTGCAAATAGTAGCTTTGAGTAGAAATTTTTACAATGAAATAGCGTAAGCAGAAATTGATAATAAATAGTTAAATAATAAATGTTTTATTAATACCTATGATTATCTAAGTCAATTTGGTCATAAAGAGATAAGCAAAGCTTTATCTTTTTAACTGGCTGAACAAACAATCGAAATCTCACTCAAGTAATGAAAATGTGATTGTTGCCCATCGATATACAAGGTTATGTCTACACTTAATAAATTTCCCATAAATCCGTAACAATTTTTACGATGACTTTGCATTACATACAGGTAATTAAGTAAGAAAAGTGGTAGTTAGTGTTCATAAAAAGTAATTCGTACTATTTTGAAGTATGAGAGGAAATAAATCAAGCTTATAATAGTAACACGAGAGAAAACAATTTAATCACGACTTGATTGATTGCATCAGGCTTAACAATAAATAATTAAGTTGAAAATATATTTTAAAAAGTTTTTTGGCCCAACAGTTTCAACAAAAAGTAACTATAGTTTGTGTTGGTTAGATTACTAGGTAAAATGATTACGAATACCAGATAGTCGTTATTTCAATCTGCTACAAGATCAATACGACAAAAACAGCATAAAACGCACTTTTCCTGGTTATGTCTGCGATTATAGCCTCAAAAATGTCAAGTATTAGATAAATGATAGATAATCAAATGACAAATACTTAATGCACACTATGTCCCTAACTGTTTCGTTTATTATATCAAAAAACTTATTGCTACATTAAATATTTGTTGAAAATTTTGTATATCTTGTTTTCTAACATTAAAAAATTCTTTTTAGATGTTTTGTACAGTTTTCTATATTCTAGAACTCATAATCCGTATGTTCCAAAAAGAATAAGTCGATAGTTTTAATTACGAACTTATATGTTGTTTGGCGCAGAAACCAGAAAAATTAAATACTTTGATATTTGTTGAGGTTATGTTGGCTTTCAACTGTTATCGTTTATTTGTTGTAGTAAATGCTGGTTGAGACTTTCAGTTTTAATTTTTACAAATATTGTCTAGTCGTTATTTTCATCTGCTATGAGATTATAACGTCAAAAACAGCAATAATCAGTATTTTTTGAGGTTATGTCTGCAAGAATGGACTTAAAATCGTCAAGATTTATCGAAATATTTATCATCAAAAGACACTTAATTGAAAACTCACGTCAGTACCTTCTAATTATTAAATTTCATTACAAATTATGTCGTTGAATCAACAATTTTTGAAAAATTCTTTTTCTTTTTAATTTTCTAACCTTAAAAAAAAAATTTTAGTTTTTTGTACAGTTTTCCTATATTTAAGAACTGATCAACTTCATTTTCCGAAAAGAATCACTACAATATCATTTTTGTGACAGGAGCTATCTATTTTGAACAAAAAAAAAACAAAAAGACACACTGTGCGCCCCCTTCGACTCCCACCTCAAGAACTTGGAAAATTTCCAGGATTCGTCGACCCTTCCTCAATCACTTACAAATTTTCTACGTAGAACATAGCCCCTTAACCCACCCTCTGCCTCCTTAAAAACGTAAAAAAATTGTTCGGTTTTTTTCAGTTGTACATAAAATTATATAAATTTATCTTTTACATCAAGAAGTTGTGGAATTCATTTCAAATCACCCTTAAACAATTAGTCTATATTTTATTATAATAAATTTAAACCGGTATACAAGTGAACAATTTTAAAGAATTATTATTTTAATAATTTTTCCACTTCACCTTGCAGTAATAATTCAGGAGCACTTTTAAGTTTCCCTATCTATCTTAGTAGCATAAGAATAATTGTAGCTTAAAGTAACCTTTGGCATTGTATGGCAAATGTGACTTCATAGACTTTTTTTATAACACTTTAATGATACCAAGTAAATATGTATAACGCACTTTTAACGTATTATTTGAATCAAAACTATTTTAAAAAAAATTGATTAAAAAGAATAACACTAAAGAACAAATTAAATATTTAATTGTCATTAGTGAAAAACTATTCCCAAATATTATCGTCACAAATATTGTTATCATTTTACTGTAATTGTACAACAGATAACCAGTAGTTTTAGAAGAAAAAAAACCACGATATTGTTTTCCTGTGGCAAGTTACATTTACGAACATACATGTTGTTTAAGGCAGAAGCCAAAAAAATCAAATATTTCGGTATTTTTTAAGGTAATGTTGGCTCTTTAGTGTTACTGTTTCGTAACTGTGGTTTGTGTTAGTTTTATTATTAGATTATATTATTACAAATTACGTATTTTGTTTTGAGGTTATGTCTGCAAGTATGGACTCAAAAATGTAGGCTAACATTTCAATGATCATGATTAAAAGACTGATATTGGAAAATACACTAAGGCACTCATTAACTTATTTATTCTATTGTAATTTCTAACGCTAAATAAAAATTTCTGTAAATTAATTTTTTTTGAGTTTTCTAACTTTAAATAATTTTATTTTTGAGATTTTGTATGGTTAACTATATTCTAGAACTTATGATCCGTATGTTCCAAGAAAAATAAGCACGATAAGGTAAAAGTACCAATTATGAAAGAAATTTTCGCTTCTTTTTTTATAAATTCTGTAAAACAATCAGGCATGATTTTATGCTAGAGATTTTGGTTTTTCTTGGTTCGCTGTAACTTCAATAAGTAATTCTCATTTTTTCATAAAATTTGTACTGAAAAAAGGTTGATTTTCATAATAAAATTGATATATCTGTATTATGAAACAACAGCAAAAGTCTTCTCCCAGTGTTTCATAATTCATGTCGCTATAATGAAACTTCGACCGTGAAGTAATTTTTTTGTAATAATTTTATACTACTCGAATTGCTTGACAGACAGGGCAAAAATTGTTGTCAATACAAATGAATTTCATGCCAATTAGTTAACTGTGATGATATCAAATAAATTTAAACTGTTCGTTACATAATATGGACCACGGAAAAAGTTGGGTTATGTATGGTTATGTCCGTATTATGAAATTATTACACAGAATAACTTACTTATCTCCTAGTGTAATGTAACGAGCGAGCTTTTTTTGAATAAAATTACAAAGATAAGCTAATTATTAATAAAAAAAATTTTTTTGGTAATTTCAGTTGTAACACAGCACGTTTATTTTCATGTTCTGTAAATAGGGACGTGTTCCGTCAATTGGTACTTTAACCTTACTGTTTTACTGTCGTAAGTTTCAATTACGAGATTATAGGTTGTTTGTCGCAGAAACCAGAAAAATTAGATACTTTAATATTTTTTGAGGTTATATTGGCTTTCAACTGTTATCGTTTATTAATTGTAGCAAATGATGATTTAGACTTCAGTTTTAATTTTTACAAATATTGTCTAGTCGTTATTTTCATCTGCTATGAGATTACAACGACAAAAACAGCATACATCGGTATTTTTTGAGGTTATGTCCGCAAGTATGGACTTAAAATCGTAAAGTTTTATTGAAATAATCATCATTAAAAAAAACATAATTTAAAACTCACTGCAGTACCTACTAATTAATGAATTTCATTATAAATTATATCGTTGAATCAACAATTTTTGAAAAATTCTGTTTCTTTTGAGTTTTCTAAGCTTAAAAAAAATTTTAGTTTTCCATATAGTTTTCCTATATTTTGGAATTGATAGACTCTATTTTTCAAAAAGAATAACTACAATATAATTTTTCTGACAGGAGCTATCTATATTTAACAAAAAAAAAAAAGACACACTGTGCGCCCTCTTTAACTCCCACCTCAAGAACTTAGAAAATTTTCAGGAGTCGTCTACCCTTCCTCAAACACTCATGAATTTTCTACGTAGAACATAGCCCCTTACCCCACCCCCCTTAAAAACGTAGAAATTGTTCAGTTTTTTTCAGTTGTACTTAAAATTACATGAATTTATCATTTCTATCAAGAAGTTGAATTTATTTCAAATCACCCTAAAACACTTATTATGTATTGTATTTTAATCAGTTTTAACCGATATCTAAGTGCAAGATTTTAAAGAAATATTATTTTAATGATTTTTTGACTCCACCTTGCAGTAATAATTCAGGGGCACTTTTTGGTTTCCCTATCTATCTTAGTAGCATAAGAATAGTTGTAGCTTAAAGTAAGGTAAGGCATTGAATGGCAAATGTTACTTTATAGACTTTTTTTATAGCACTTTAATGATACTAAGTAAATAGGCATAATGCACTTTTAAAGTCTCATTCAAAATGAAAATATTTAAGAAAAAAATCAATTGAAAAGAATAGCATTAACCACAAAATGTATAAATAGTTGTCATCAATGAAAATTTTTTCCCTAACAACATTGTCAATAATATTGTTATCGTTTGACTCTGATTGTATGCATATATTTTCTGCACATTTGCATCTAGACAATGCTACATATAATTGTCCATGAAAAAATGACAGCTTGTTAGAATAAAGACCTATTTGGTCAAAACTCGGACTTTGAGATGTATTTATAGTCATCTATGTATATAAACTTTACTTCCAATTTTTTTACCTGTAATAATTTCATTTTTAATGTTGAATTTATATAATTAGGTTATTCTTAATTGTGCACTATTACAATGTCCATTATTATTATGTAAATCTCTTATCAACACAATTATAGCTTTTAATTTTAAACTCAGTTTATGCGGGAGAAGACCTTTCAGAATGTTATTCAACATTGCTGTCGAAAAATTAATATAAATATCATCAGATTTATTAACTCCTTTGTATGTTGCTTAGTCTATACTGTAACACGATACTTTCTGTCATTCCATGTAATTTAAAATTATATTATTAAAAAAAGTGCGTTTACTATAAGTATTTAATATCAAACTATTCATATTTGAATTAAACTTTTTTTAAATATTTTTAAGTAAAAGTCTGAAGTTATTCAATTATCTGGATTTTTGAATTTTTCAATCATTTCGTTTCCAATATTTAACATTTCCGAAAAATTATTAGCCATTGATCGAATATTTCTATTTAATTTGAAAGCTTCGAATAATCTTCATTATTATGATGATTTTATTGTTTTCTTTATCATTATGCGTCTATTACTATTTTTAATAACTTGTAAAATTTGATGAAAATCTCTACCAAAAACGATTAATTTACCTCCAATAGGTTTGTCATTATTACATAAATTTCTTGAAGTTTTCTTAACAATTTCTAATGCTTTCTTTGGTATCATAAAAACATCCTCTTATAAAATTAGATCAACTCCATTAATTGTTATTTTATCCAATTTTAATTCTGAAAATAAAATATTAATATTATTTAAATCTAATGCTAATTAAAAAGATTTATTACTTGTTATACCTTTTGGAAGAAGAATCAAGTCAATACCTGTCAACGCCATTCATATAATTTTTAATTTTGTGTTAGTAAAATAATAAATTATGGTTTTTTATGAAATGTTTTTCCAGATCCTCCTGGACCATCAATAACAAAAACCATGTTAGTTCAATAACATATACATTTAAAAATATACTTTTTTTTCTCGTAATAATTAGGATACAAATCGATAAACATTTTTAACTGTATTCAATTTATTCGTAATTGTTTTTCACATCCAAAACAATATCTTCTGCAATAGATAGATCGAATTTTTTAAAAGACTTATTTTCTGATTCCAAAATTAAGTTTAAATAAAAAAGAGCTTGATTTTTTTTGTTTTCTACAAAATTTTCCATAAATCTTTCTTCATTTTTTTTCCACATCTTATCACGTGGAATATTTTGAGCAAGTAAAAACCATGCAAAAAAATTTATAAATTAATTCGGTACCATAAGAACACTTGTTCCTTCAAAAATATTGAAAATTTGTAAGTCATGTTCAATAAGACCTATACGTATTGCTGTTTCTTTTTAAGTGTCGTGTAATTTCCCTTCGTATGTTTTTGAGTCTTTAAATGATGTACAACCATTTTTTTTGTTTAATCTTAATTCCTGAAAAAAGCTTCCTTAATATTTTGGAAAAACAACATTAAATCTACCTAGTGCATTATTTTTTCTACAACGTTGTAGCTTATTACATTTTTTGTTTGTCTTATTGAAAATTTAATGTACATGAATGTTTACTAACTTAAAATTCTTAACAAAATTATCTATCTAATTTTGTTCAAATCATTCTGTTAGTTGCAATTAATAATTCTCTACACATTCGGAAATGTTTGGTTCTTTAATACTATTTTTTGTTAATGCGCAAATCAACTACGCTATGGTTTCTACCGTAAATAGCATTTTCTCGTAAGCGCCACGTTGCTTCTCTTGGACCTAAATAATCTGCATCAATATACTGTTTTATTTCATCGAAGATTTTAATTTTAGAATTACAATATTTTTTTACTTTACAAGATGATTTATCGTTTCCTTTATAAATTTAATTATAAATATATATATATATATATATATATATATAATTGATGTTATAAATCTACTAAATTTGGATGCAAAACTCTTTTCTCGCAGTAGAATTATAATATTACTTGAGCGTAATATTTTTCGAAATGACACAAGAAAGCCGCATAGCAATGATTCTTTACCAAAACAATTGATTTAAAACTCTAAAAAGATCATATTTAAAAAAAACTAGATTTCGTAACCCACAAGTACAATGAAAATTTTACTTTCTACGTATTATTACCGTGAGTATCATTCACATCCTTATAGTTGTCATCGTCGTTGTCATCGTCGTCAGCCATGGAAGATCTTGCGACTGCATGCGCGCAAGCAGCGCGCTGCGGAGAAGCAACGAGCGTTACTTAAATAAGTAAAGCGAAAATTATTTCATAAACCATTATAAGCATGAAGAGAAATATTGTAATTACAAACGTGAGATTCTCTCCAACTTCCTTTTAATTATTTCCAATCTATTAAAATATATAAAATCATAATTCAGTCGTTGAATGAAAATGTTTGGCCCTTGTTCTTATTTTAACTAATAATAATTGATCAAAACTATTCTTTATTATACGTCAATTTACATTCGAAATTATAGTTTATACAGTAATAATATTCGAAATTAATTATTAAACAAGAAGAAAAGTACTACTATTCTATACTACAAAATACAACAAATTTACGTACAACTTATAACAACGGACATAATAGATATTCGTTAAATAATAAACTCGACGGTATACTTTACAATGAAGTACCATAATTATACGACCTACAAGGACGTATAATAAAAAGTGAACGCGAACATAACCAGCTGGCGATTATAAAGAACTTACTGTGTCTTGCGTATCACATACCGAGAGCAGTAGGCCAGCACTCACCACTGCATACACATCGCTAAAACTTTTAAAATATTTAAAATGTTTAACATAAAGACAGTAAACACGTCATAGCTTTACTAGTAACGCTGACTAGCTCGAATAATTATTTTGATAATAATTTTGCACCTTAAAAATATGAACCTAACCTCAATTTTAATTATTTTTTATCATACTGTAAATAGTTGGTCTTATGTATTTGCTTGGTATAATAAGAGAAAAATTGTAGAATACAAGAGAATTATATAGAATATTGGCAAGAACTTCCCCAAACTCAATAAATTTGCTTAATACTTGGAGGTTATTCAAGAAAAATACATCAAATTAATTGAAAATAAAAGTATGCATGACTTTACAATGTGAGAAGCATTTTTGGAGGCGCTAAGAAGCTGTTATCCATAAATAAAAAACAGAGTATTGTTGATTTACCTCAAAAGTAACCTTAAACAAAGCAAAAACAGTGTTAAGAACGTATTATTTTGAAAAATTGTTAAAAATAATCAACTTATGTTTTTGATTGATTATTGTGGATGTCCTTATTATAAGTTGTGGCTTGGATTAAAACTCAACTTAATAGCTGAAATTGAAGCTAATGAGTAATGTAATAGGACAGTGTGAATGTTAATCATTTTAATCATTTTTGTAGTTTTTGGTCAAATTATGATATTATAAACAATTTTTATTGGTTAGCCAGAAGTCTTACGCTTATGCATATAATTATTTTCTATTGCAATTTAAGTCATCTTTACTCTTCAAAAAAAATGGTGGTCGATCTACTTTTGATCGTAAGATTTTACGTTTTGATAAACAAAACTCAGATCTTTTCACTGTGCACCTAATCAACGATAATAAGCAAATAAATCTCTGAAGTCAGCTACTAGTTCCTAAAAAACATAGATAAAATTTATTTGTTCGTATTTTTAATCTACGACATCCGCCCTTCACCTCAAAGTACCGACTCAACAATGCGGCAGTTGCTGTTTTTTATAACTGGCATATTTTGTCGAAAATATTCTCTCGAAACAATTAAATAATTTCCAAAGCGAATTTTGTATTATGTTTGTATTACATAAATCACCTAACAGCCTGTCAACTAATTCTAAAGCTTTTTTCGAAATCCCTGAAGGCTTATCCCAAACCATCTAGACGACGTTTCGTAATTATTCTTTTTCAGATTCAAATTCTAAAAAAGCACTTCCCATATTGTTAAAGTCCAAAGGTAAACGAAATATTCTATGACTCGTCACTCCTTTTACAAGCAAAACGGATGCAGTCACATTCCAAGCCATTGACAGAATTTGTTTGCCTTGTGAAAGAAAGTAATAAATCGATGTCTTATATAAATACGTTTTTTCAGATCCTCCAGGACACCTATAATGTATATTTTAGTATCTTGTTTACATTCGTATGCATAAAAACCATGTATTTGCCTCCTGGCCAGAAAAAAAAACATGAATCAAGATGATATAAAATAATGAAAGTATTTGAGGAACCTCATGGGAACGTAACAAAATCCGTTTGGATGGTTAGTAAAAGGCCAGCGGACACGTCAGTGGGGGGACAAGAAATATTGTGTAAAAGGACAGTGAAGGGGCCGTGGAGGGGGCTGAGAATAGGGCGGTGGTGAGTGGCGGAGGGGAGGGTGATGACTAAAAAAATTTTTAAATAACGGAAAAAAAACATGATTTTTCCTTATTTTGTGGGGGGGCCTGTAAAGGGGCAGCGCGGCGCGACGAAGGGGCGGCACAGAGTGGTAATGTTTTTTTTCTTTTAAATCAAATATATCAAGAACTATGTTAATAGAGCAGTAATTTTTGTTCGAAGTTACGGGTATGATGATGCGAAATGTAGGAGTAATATTTAGGTCAATCTTATACGATTTTGTAACATAAAGAAAATCCTAGAAACGTGAACATTTTTTTCGAAAAATGTTTAATGGTAGTTTCCATTCAACTAAATTCATACTTTTTGTCACAGTAAACAAAGTCATATTATAATTGTAGTATGAGTAATTATATTATCATATTATTAACATTTAGTTGCTCAACATAAAATTTTTTGCAACGCTTAGTAATTTTTGAAGGTTATAAACACTACCATGAATATTTTTCCTGTATCCTACATCACACCTGTAATCTCCAAGAAAAATTATCTCTGTACCATGATCCGTTATTGTAATATTTGATTTTGAAAGAACAAAAACATAAATTGACTATTCTGCGGTGCACAGTTCTGCCGATTCCAAAAAAGGTGACCAAAAGTCGAAAATTCAAGTAATGTATTTCAAATTATAAGCACATGGGTTTTTGGGATGGTTGATTACAAATTTAGCGTAAAATTTATAAAAATGTACCCCCTTCACTTCCTATGTACTACTCGCTGGCATAAAATATTGCACATGTTGTGAAGTAATTGAGTCATATATCACTTCAAGGTTTTTGGGGTCACTGATTACAAATTTTTATAAATGTACCCCCTTCACCCCTTACCGACCACTCCCTGGCACGAAATATTACATTTTTTTAAATAACTGAGTCACGCATTATTTTTTAGATTTTTTAGGTCGCTAATCAGGAATACAAGCAAATAATCGCATTAGTACATGAAAAACAATTTGTATTATTGTAACAATATATGATTATTTTTACAAAATAACATTAGTTTAATTGTCAGACGACAAATTCATAGACGCATCAGTGTTTTCTAATTATGAAAATTTTGAACTGGAAATACGATTTGGTAAGTACTTCAGAGAATATTCAACTATAATATCTGGAGGGAACAGAAAGTCAACGACCTCGCTTGATAGAGATTTAAGTTTTTTAGCTGGAAATCATCGACAATTTTATGCGCATGGATCAGATGCAGCTAAAAATCATACAAAAATATCATGCATTGTTTTAGCCCGCGAACGTTTTCGTGAAAAATCCTCTGAAGATTTTTTGAAATATTTCTTGCACGATTTCTGGGCATCGTTAGATATCTGTCCGATCGGTAATAGTGAATGACCAATTAAATCAGTTCCATAAATTAAGAGCTTATAAACAGTCGCAGGCATAGAGTACTTGTATAGCTCGACGAGTTTCTTAGCAGAATCAAAATTATATTGCTGCAATTTTTCAGTATCAATATCGTAGCCTGATAATATAGCTTGCAATGTCACATGAAATCGGTGAATTAAATTTGTATCAAGTCCAATTATAATAGCAGAAACTTTCCTATTTTAAAAAAAGCGTCGAGCAGTATTACCGTTATAAGACGTATTATACCTAGGTTTCGGTATGTCAACAATAAATCCTCATTAACTTTTGAAACCATCTTTAATTTTGTTTTTTCTTTTTCCTATAGTTTCTTTTCTTTGCTACTTCAAACTTGCGATTTCTGTATATCAATTTTGTACTCTACGCATGACAAACATTTAGGATATAAAATCTATGCATGTAACGATGACATACCAAAATCTAAGAGTTGATGACTAACATGCTTACTTATCGATAAATTGATATAATTAAAATCTTCAGACGTTGCTTTGCACAAATAGCAACTCTGAGCAGATGTATTTGTAAGAGCATTACACACTTTGTCGTCAATTATACAAAAAAGCACTTGATACTTAACAACGACAATTTTTCCGTCAACTGTAGTCTTATAAGTTAAAAGTTCATCGAACTGCTCCTTCATATTATTCGCAACTGCATTTATAACGTCTGGATTTTCCCGTATGTATTCAATTATTATTGGCCTGAAGAATCATGGAGAAGATGGGCAAGGATTTTTCCCATCAAATGTTTTTACCAGTTTCTTTGTTTTCGTACAGTAGTTGCAATAGAACAATCGAGGTAAATAAATCACTCTCGTCCGATGCACTGCTATCACTGAATTTTTGTTTGTACATACTATGCCCTTAACTGCCATCGCAACCACTTTTAAAAATTAAAAGTAAATTTTACAGATCTTCTTATAATTTTTTAAGGTCATCCATTCGACTGTGCATCAAGCAGAGAGCGGTATGATTAAGCAATGGCTAAACTCTTATCTCTGCTTTTACTTCTGTTACTTTGATATCATATGTTGGATAACAATCTATTTTTGCTTTACATACTTGCTTGAACGACGAATAAATTATATTTTTTTTTCACTTGAACAGGCGTTACGAAACTTTTGATACCTATTTTGACATAAATGTAAATCAAAAAATAATACAGTGCTTTATCAGATATAAATATGTTATCCCCTTATGAAACCTCGGCGAATTCTCGATATTTTCTGTCTTGTGTTGGACACTGTCTTTGCAGTTTTGCAGCCTAAATTTTTCCATCTTCACGCAATTTCAGTCAAGCTGCATATGTGAGTTCATCGGTACTCACTGTATACTGTAAGCTTTGAGTTCTTCTTCGTTTGCTTCTCTCAGACGAAGTTACAAAATCTGCAGTTGGTCCACCAATTCTTGTAGTTACGTTTATATAATTTGTTACAAACTCGACCAATTCATCTAGCAAACTTCTACTTTTTTCAGAAAAATCTTAACTCTTTCCTACAGCTACTTTCTCATCTTGCTTTAACTTTGGATATTAATGTTCAAGCGAAGTTCTTAGAAGAATTGGAGAAAGTATAACATGACTTGAGCTTTGTGAGCATTAATTTTTTGATTATTAAATAAATTTCTGATGCAGTAACATTCACATTACCTTCAATTAAATCGATAATTTCCCTCCCTATTATTAAAGCAATCATTGATATTAATACATGTATCTTCATGTATTTAGAAATATTATTTTTCAGCATTTGATTTTGTTTATTGATTTTTTTTAATTAAAGGAGTTTAAATTACAGTCATGCTTACTTACCTATCGCGTAGCATTTCTGTGACTACTTATGGTTATCAGCTTCTCATCAATATATTTGTACACTTAGAGAGCTCAGGAATATATATATATATATACACGTGTGTGTGTGTGTGTGTGTGTGTGTTTTGGTGTAGGCGTGCGCACGCCTGTAAATGTATGTGCACCTCCCGTTTGGTTCTTTATATAAGGTGGGATTTGTACAAAAACATTATTTTAACACACGATATACGGATAATAGGCTCCGTGCGTGAACTACATCAGCGCCAGCTTGTGGCTGGTTGGAGAGTCGGCGTGGTTACGGAAATACATGGGAAAGCGTGATTGACTGCAGTACATCATTTTGTTATCAATATTGAGATCCTCTTTGATAGGTTAACCACCTCTATAAGAATCTCTAACGTCTTACTTATGCAATAATAATTTTTTTATCATAAGATTATGCTTCAGAAGTTCTCAAATGTATATTTCTTCCGTTGTCCCTCGTCCGTGTGAGCTACATTACATGTGTTATTCGCTCCGTCTCTCTTACACACTTTACTCTCACATGTTTTTTAAAATTGAAGACAGAAAATTTAAAGCTATTTAGGTGAAGAAAAAAAATTAGCTTTTGTTTATGGAAATCAAATGATAGTTAAATTTTTTTCATTACAAAGTGCGTTAATTTTTTGCTTACGCAATAGATTGATGCATAACTTAGGGAAATATCTGAAAAAAATCTCCGATATAATCAGGGACAGGACAATATCATACATTCGAATGATGACGATTATATATTATCCGACTAGAAAAAAAAACCTTTTTAAAAGCCTTCGAAATTTTGGCAATCAACTACCTTAATGTGGTCATTGATCACGAATACCACGTTAAATTTTTTTAATTAACAAAGGTTTTTAAAATATGGCTGACAAAAAATTGCGAATTTAAAAGTACGTAATTTTCTGTTTTAATAGCCTTAGGAGTAGCGTAACAGATATAATTAAAAATAATTCGATTGCATCTCAATTAAATCATAGTTCAATTAACAATTGAGTTTACTTGTTAGTCGAAATAACTTTAATGAATAATTAAACTGTAGTTGGAATTATTTAATTAAGAGATTGGAAGTTATGTAAATTCAACAAAATTGAAATGAATTATTTAAAGTGTCAAAGTATTTATGAATTGCTACTTTTAAGACATCCATTTTCAAACAATACTTTTGTTTTCAACAGAGTTAGATCTGTAAAAAAACATAACAATAAATAAGCATCCATAAGTTAAATATTCATTAACACATTTAAAATTCATTGTTTAATTTTCTGTAACATTTACATAAATTTCACATATATATTCTGTCAAGCACTGTATGAGAATAAATCAGTTTTATTTTGTGAATCTTTTTTGTTTGCAATAAAAAACAATATACGAACGTTGTTTAAATAACTTTTATTAAATGTTACTTAATTTTGCGTATAACCTTAGTGTAAAAGGCACAAGTTATTTTACCCGCAGTTCACATCACTCCTACCGATTAAATAAGTCTGTGTAAAAGTCTAAGTGAAATTATTAACTGTTCTAAAAAACAGTGGAATGCGGATATTAAAGAATAATCAAAAAATCTGAATGATAGAATAAATAAATCGATCGTTGTATCTGTATTCGTCAAGTATTATTTCTCCATGTCGTATGAGGTGATCATTGAAATTAAATATGTACATAAATTATATGTGTACATAGGCACCGAACCGAATCGATGGTGGCGCTGTCTGCAGCGATAAACAGTCAAGTCGCTCGTTGCATACATCATGAATGTCATTATCCGGACCGGCCTTGCTCCCATCAAACATAATAGTAATTTTGATCCGCAAACAATTGTGAAAGGAAAATAGCTAGCACTATCCCAGTAATGTCCAAAAACGTCAATCGAAGTGAATATATATTGAATGAGAGCAAAAATTTGCTTGTATTTTTTTCCGCAAATGCAATGCAAGTGCATCATGTGCGGGACACTGATGTATTATGATTTAAGTGTAATCATTAGATTATACATATGTCATAACAAATAATTTACATATCATTTTAGATAAAAAAATTAACCTTCAAGTTAACTTTGTATGGATGTTCAGTTACACAATATTAAATATGTCCTATGAAAGATACGTTTGTTCCGACCCAACTACTCCATGAAAGCACTTTATATTTTTACGAGGGCAAAAGTTGTAATCATGCCTGAATCGTCTATTTTTTGTCTAAAACCAACTTTGAACCTGATATAAGGGTGATCAAAGTGGTTCCATCCAGTGAAAAATGTATATTATGGGTCTTGAAGAAACAGAAATTCTTTGACTATTTACGTGAACCTAAAAATATTTTCTAAATCTTCTCATTCATGAACAAAAGAAAGTTTAAGTATGAAAAGAAAATTTTTTGGGTGTAACATAAAAAGTCAACGTCATTCACATTTGGCTAAAAGAAGAAAGTTGTCAATTTCAAAAAAAAATATCTTTTTGTTATTTTAACCTATATTTTATAAACTTAATTCTTGCTTTAGGGTGTAAACAAAACCTTAAAAGATATGAAAAAATCGCTATTTTCGCTATGGATTTTACAGCTGATATTTCACGCCTATGCGTGTTCCAGATCATTTATAGATAACATTAGAATAAAATTTATTTATGAAACAAATTTTTGTCAATATTGTAATCGTGATGATCTGCCTGGAAAAAATTATGAAAAATAACCGAAAAAGTGACTTTTTGCCTTTTGTAGTTTAAAGTTGAAACTTCATGACACAGTGTTCAATTTCAAGTGTTGCATATTTTATAGAGACAAACTGTGAACAAGTTTCAAATCAAACGTAGTAGTAATTAAAAAGGTAAATAATAAATGTTTCCGTACTACATAGAATATTAATTCAAGGAAGCCAATAATTAAAAAAAAATGTATTACGGTTGTTTGAAATAATACTTTTTGCGTTGACAATACATTTAGCTCGATTGATAGAATTAAACAGTAATAAAGGCCTATGCTGTGCACATTTTTTTAGTATGACAACGTTTCTACTACACAGAGGTAGTCCTTATCAAGTCTTTAGAATAATATACAGTATTATAATAACAAAAATTTATAGACGACAATATATTAAGTGCCAATAAAATGCAACAACTTACAAATTTTGCAATGAGCCACGTCAAAATGAAAATAAATAAAAGAAAATTTTACATACTTAGTGAAATCACAGCAGTCCCATTACAGTAATGTTTACGAAAGTACAATAAGGATAGGTGTACAGTAATCGAAAAAATACGAAGAGATGTCAGTAAACACGGGGAGAGGGGGGGGGGGGAGCTAAAACAAAGACAGTGCACTTGAAATTGGTGGCAAAACTACGAATATTCAGTCAAGCAACGTTGATTGTAACGGAAGCTCAGGACAACGATAGCCCCGACGACTGTTCAATATTGACCGCCAATCGCG
>JAPYYV010003198.1:0-19513 GCA_030522625.1 Copidosoma aretas
GAAAGAAATTAACATCACAGCGAAGGGCTCCGTGCACGCGTATTACTTGCTGGGCCCCGCGGTGGGGGGGGATGCGCGCGTCTAATCAGCCGACGACCTACTTTCGGCGGTTCCGGTGTTGGAAAAGCGGGGCGCAGCTTGCGGCTGGAGCTTTCGTTGGACAAAACAGGAAGCCCCTTTCCCCATCCTGACGATAGTACAACCAGAATAACAAATTATAATGTATATTTGTACCTCACCGCCGCCACCTACTGTAACACGTATCAGCCGGAGAAGGGAACAAAAAAAAACAGTCGAGAATTTCGGGTCAAATCCGCCGGTCTCTCGCGCGCCACCCTCCGTCCCCCTGCTCTCTTCGCATACTCCGTATATGTATGGATATAACGCTAGCGCTGCAACGGAGCTAGTGCAGGTATCGATCGCGGGGGAGAGGAAGCTGCACCATTGTACGTACATATTTATATATACATATATACGTAGATCACCACCACTACCTAGCTACTGCTGCTGCTGCACCGGCGCAATCGACTCGCGCAAATGCGGTCGGCCATGCGGGATCTCCTGTATATACCCTACTGTATACTTGCATGTGTATGATACTGGCCACATGTATGAGTACTAGAACAGCCAACAGCGGTAGCAAGAACACACACATGAGTGAGGATCCGGTTTTTTTTCATCCCCCCCCCCCCCCCCCCCCCCCCCCCCGCGGGAGCAAGACCACCCCCCTGGGTGGGGCTCCGGGTTTTTTTCCTCCCCCCCCCCCCCGTCTCTGTCTTCCGGCGAAAACTAACCATTGCGCGATGTATACAACGAGAGTTAGTCGCCGGCTGTAGGAAAATTTTCGCCCCGCGATTCTCGTTTGAGTATATAAGTACGTACGAGTGTATTATATGTCTACTTAGATGTATATATATATAGGTATGGAGCGACGACGCGCCGCGGGGGGAGAAAAACTCGAGCGCTTAATTAGACCTGCGGCCAAGATCTGTTTCGAGGTAGTATGCTAATGCGTTTACCCGGGACTCGCTGGCGTTTTGCTTTTTTATTTGTCTCCTCCTATACCCCCTGCCCCTGTCGTCGTCGCAGCTGCTGTATATACTCCTCTATGCTATACGCTGCTTTTTTTTTCTTTTCTTCCCGTTTGCTTTGTCAGGGAAGAGAGAGCTCTATGGGCTCTTTCGTGAGCGTGTGTGTGCGACCGGGTATTCATTATGCAGATGAGGCCGTAGGAATTTTTTCAAAATCAAGACTTTAATTTCGATCATTTTCACTCCGGTTCTTTTTATTCATCGAAACATTTCAATTGCGATACTTGCACAGAGAAGATTGATGATCGTCGAAATAAAGAAAAAGGATGCAAGCGCGATCTTGAAACTCGAACGTTCGGATCGATGCTTACGGAACGGACTAGAGAGCAGAGTGTATTTGGAAAAAATACCCGCGAACGCGCATCCCCTGCGTGCGTCAAAAGTCTAGCTGGCATCGAAGACGATTTTTTCCCAACATCCATCGCCATCAATTTAATTTCTGCGCGATATCATTATTTTATTCGCTTCCCGTGAAACACTCGTCCAGAGATAGTTATAACGTTGCTACTTCGCAAAAGCAACGTGCAAAGTACGCCGAAGCGCGAATCGTTCTCTTGCCGCCTGTGCTTGAAAAAATCTCATCTGCACAATAAATATCAAAAAAACTAGAAATCATTCGTGAAAAAAAAAAAAAAAACACTGCAATACCCAAAGCTTGGATACGCTCTTATGGTCGTCGATGTGCGCGCGTTTCCCGGCAAAAGACCCAGTTCCCACGCACGCGGTACAGCAACAATAATGACATTGTCATCGCGCGAGCAATCGAACGCAACGACGACGACGACGACGACGACGACAAGTCGAACACATCGAAAAAGCGTTCAATATCCCACTCAGCACCAGCTAGGGCGCTGGCCAGTCCCTCTCGCACGAACACACACCTCTTCCTCCATTAATCCGCCCGATCGGCCCGATAGAGATCCTCAGGTGTATACATAATTGCGTGGCGGCGCACATATAATACAAGTATATTACCCGCGGCAGCGGTCGAGATAGATAGATGGATGGATAGATACACAAGATAGCCGGCCCGCCCGTGTGCGTGTGTGTAATATATTACGTACATATATATATATATACGTACACCAGAGAACACGCTTAATACCCAGAGACTGCAGTCGGAGAGTCTTATAAGCCGCTTCGGACCGCATAAATAATCCTATTAAACGTGTCACTGGCGTGTCAACAATCCGACAGCCTACAAGATAGCGCGCCCAGTGTATAGAGCAAGAGCATAATAATGTGGGTGTATACATTATATCTATATCGAGGGGGTGCGTGTGTGTGTCCCACATAAATATGAGGGAGCAGGGGATATTGTAGGCCCTTGCTGCTCTAATGCGATGTAGCATACGCTCGCCGTTTCCTCGATGTTCGTGAATACGCACTTTGTTGTTTTGACGATGCTAATTGTTTCAATGGATTCGGTTTCTTTAACTCTGTGTTGATATGTGTGTCACGTGAACACGTACACGATTTGTTTGTACAAACAGTTTTAACGTTCGTGATGGGAAGAAATTTGATTTGCTTTTATTCGGGTCTTATCGAAAGGATGATGGTTGGCGCTGTACTTGTCTCTCTGGTTTTGCTACAAAAACTGATGAAGCTTTTCAACAGTTCGTGACGCGTTTGAGCGTAAGAATTTTTTGGCAAGGGAATTAAAAGTATCGTAACGATTTCATTAATTTGAATTTTTTAAACATTTTTTGGCCAAAAGCTTTGCGAATTCTGCTCTCAAAAACTTTGAAAATAAAACGATGTCTAAAATTATGTTTTCTTTATTGTTGTTTTTTTTTGTCACAGAGCTGAACAAAATTTTTAGTACTACCTTAAAGCGCGTTTTTTGAGCTATTCTGTAAAAAGGTGGTCACGAAAATAACACCTGCTTCTATTAATTGATAGTATGTTGAACAGGAAGTGTTTTAATCTTGCAGTGATGAAAATTGTAACGCGAAAAATAAACCCTTAAAAAACAAATTTTTTTTTATACCAGTGTTGCAAGTTTCGGTGGAATGATCCATGTATGTATACACAGATAAATAAAATATATTGTAAAGTTTCAGAACGTAATACATTTAAGTTCATTTTTAATGATAATACAGGATGAATTAAGTCGATCCGATACATATTTAATCAAATAAAGTACACACCTTGTAATGTGAAGAAGGAATGGATGGTTATGAAAAATGAGTTGGATAACCTCATCGCAAGTTTAGTAATAGTTTAAATAAAGTCAGAAAGTCACTTATGCACATTTATTATATTTCTTTTTGAAACTTTCATCCAATGTTGCATCCATTTTTTATGAATTTAACTCTCAGCCAATTCAGTTTAGTAATGTAAACATTGAGCTATAGCAACGGTTTCGTCCTTTTTCATTTGTGAATTTGTTCGGTCCTTGCCAAGAAAAGCTGATGTATTTGAATCTGTATCGAAAAACGCAATGTGGAAAACTTGATTTTTAGCAAAAAAGGGCAAAGTACGTTTACTGTCTGCCCGAAGATGTATAAACTATTATGCACTGCATAGTTAGCAGGTAGTTTGGTGTCTTAAAAAAAAAACACCAATAATTACTCGTACATCTGTTTGTTTCAAGATCAAAATAATCAAAGCCAGCGTAACTGTTTTTGAATATCGCACGTGTGCACATCATTCCAAAAGACTTGTACTTTTTCTTTCGATAAACATTGATGTAAATATCGCTCGACTTTTCCCCACAAGCATGCTCTCACAATTACATACATTGCGGATGAGCCTGCACCGGCTGCAACGTTGAATTTTCCGGCTCTTAAGCAGATGATGGAAGCAACTTCACTTGTGAAGCAATTTAGTGTTAATTTCGCCGAGATAATCATCGCAGATCTGCGCGCAAACGAGCGGAGCTGTTATTACGTGCGATCTCATGAATTTTAAATGATATATTTAATTTTGCATTCTACATTTTTACACACAAGACGAGATACACACCGCTCGCGTTATTCGTCACGATAAATCAAAGCGAAAACGCCGCATTACGATACAATGATGATATTACATAAGTCACCGTTGGTTTTGTAAGAATTGGAAGGAGAAAAAAAAACCAATTAATTCCCGCCAAGAGCCACATCACGCGATAAATCAGCGGGGCAGATAAGATCGCCGCTGCATCCGATGGTTTCGTCCGACATGTGCCTATCTTATTTTTCAAAATGCTATTTTCCACTATTTCCCTCTCTACTTTTCAACACATCCACTCCCATGCACTCTACAACTATAGTAAATGGGAAAAAAAAAAAAAAAAAAAAAAAAAAACGCTCGGCCAACCCTGAGAAAAAGAAGCTCGACAGAGTCGCGCCGCGCGCACCGCTAAACGCACTCGCCCAAAAACAGCAAGATAAGCGATCCGCAGGACGCGCGTACGCAAACAACAACGGCGCGCGCGCTCTCGCTCGTTTCCCCCGAAAAAGGGCCTCCCGTCACGGCTCCGCGTACAATCGAGGGACGCGCACACAGGAGCCGCCGCGAAATTTCGCGTCCGCCGGTTCAGCAGCGGAAGCTGCGGGTGGAGGGGGGGGGGGGAAATCTGCATCTCGCGTGTGGTGTATACGGGAGTTTGATGAGGCTCGGGGCCCGGAGGATCAAGATCCGCGTTTACGGGCAATACGCGCGGGGACCCCCTGAGAAACGACGACGGCGGGGCTCTCGCTGCTCGGCGGTGTACGCACGCGTACATAAGTGCACCATAAATGACGGATAAGGCCGTTGTCGTCGGTCCGAGTCCCGGGTTTTCACGGGCGCGCAGCGGCCGAGGAATTATCATGGTGTATAATGCACGGGCAGATACAACTTAATTCTATGGCGCTTTACTGCTCGCGTTAAATTGTATTTTTCCGCGCGTTATCGCACGGCTTGCGCGACGTACATATGATATGGGAGCATCATGTTTTAGAAATTTTATCCGCGAAAAGTCCGCGTGTCCTGATACTTGATGGTTTTCGCCGAAAGAAAGCCTCGAACGAACAATCACGGTGGGACCAAAAACTTTATCCTCCCGTGCGGTGAGGAAAAAAAAAAAAACTGCGCGCGATTAAATTCAACGCGCCGTTTCTGCGTCGCGTAAATTAGCGCTCGTCCCGGCGAGAAGCTTGTACATCAGTCGGATCGCGGCGGCAACTCCTTTTGAAAACGCGCGTTTAAAGAACCGTAGGAGATTCAAATATAAAACAAGTTACTCACAAGTATAATGTATGATACAAGGTACGCATGTACAGCGACTCAATACCGCGGCACGTCGCGACGGTCGCTTCCCTCTTGAAATTAAAAATCACAGGACAGCTCTATGTGGTATCTGCGCGCGAGGAGAAGCGAAGAAGAACCCGTTCGAACCGATCCTCCGCGGATCGACGAAACCATTAATAGAAGAACGGAAAGAAAATCATCCGTACGACCGCGCCGCGACCTCGTCCGTGTATAATACACGCCGAGCTTCGTTTCCCCTCCCTGCCCCTCCAAAAAATGACAGACGCGCGAGAAGTCCGGCCCGATAATCATCGCGCGTGTCTCTCCTTTCGCGCGGCTTTTCTTGTCGACGCATCGGACGACGTCTCGCCCCGCGGCTCCTCTCTCTCCTCTCTTTTGGCGGCTCATTAGCCGCGGGACAGTGTGTGATATCTTCTTCTCTCGGAGAGCGATTCGTCCTCCCACGCGCGCGCTCCAATCGGCGGGGACGGAAAAAGTATCGAGCTCCGCGCGTCGTTGGGAAGATTCAGCTGTCAGCCGTGTATTATACTGTTATACGTGTAGTGGTGGATGAGGAGGAGGAGGAGGATGGGGCGTTTCGCGTGGCCTTGCTCGTTTTCCTCTTTCGGGCCGAGGGATTTTGGAGAGCGAGTTTTCTCCGATCGCTGTGTACTAAGTACGCTAGTGCCATCGGCTGTGTTGATTAATTGAGGTGAGCATACATACATTTTTTGTTTTTCATTGTACTCGAGTTTCGATGGGTCGTCGTGGGTTTTGAAAAAAATATCACGGTTGTAATTATTGTGGAATATTCGGGTCGAGACGAATCATCGCGATCCCGTTGTTGTGTTTGTCGCGTTTGGAGCAGTCACTTTTACATTATAGTCACGACTGGGTATACATGAATGATGACCATTAGTTTTTCAAGTGCCAAAATTTTCATGCAAGATTGCTCGATCAAAAATAAAAAATAAAAATTTGGGACAATAGAGGGAAGAGACTGAGGAGAAGAAGTTCTATTGCTCTATTAAGCTTATATTCATTTTTATGGGCACTGCTGTCCTCTCATAAGAGGGATGATGTTATGTCTCGAACTCGATTCCATCGTAGTTACACATGTGAGACCTTGACTCTGCCGAGTGATCTACCAGCCCACGATATCAAGAAAATTAAAAAATTGTTGCAGTCCAACAGCATGTAGCATAATAATCCTGCCATTGATTGCGCGTGTACACGTGTATGACAGGGATACAACTTTTCTCCTTTTACGAACCAACGAATAGAAAAAAAGTAATACGAAACATTTATAAGTATAAAAACTTAGTTTTTTCAAATGAGACAGTATTGTCATAATTTCTAATAACAGAGACAAAAAAAGTGCGATTATAACATACATCGTTTTGTTGCTCTATTTAAAAAATTTACCATAAATTGATACAGAGTATTCAATTTGATTTTTTTTTGCTTTCAGAACATAATGATGTATAGTAGAGGAAGAATCATCTTTGAAAAAATAAAATTTTTCATGCTTCTGCTTGATTTATTAATTATTTTTAATTATATATATCAAATGATTAATAGTACTGTAGCATAGTAAATTAAGCTATTTTTTTACGATTTTTCGTGTTTTGAGGCATATAAAATTTATCACTTTTTAATCAACGCAAAGTAGTTAAAAGTCTCGTTAAAAGTGGTCCTGTACTTGAGATGAACAACTTTTTGTTCGCCTACATTTTATTTCCTCGCTTATTACGGGAGGGATAAAACACACTTTAATCGATCTACAAATTTTTTTTTTTTGTTATTTCTAAACCACCATTATTACATTATCATAGACAAACGCGAGGACAAAAGTGTGTGATAAAAAAAAGCTGTGTGTTTATGAGATCTACAATTTTTTTCGGATGACTCGTAGATCTTAACTTTGTAAGCTACAAGTTTTAATGTTTTTTTTTTATTTTTCAAAATGTTTGTAAGATTTTCTTTGATTTTCAGTGATAAAGATGGTTATGAAAAATTAATTTGAAATAGTAACAACGTAATAATTTTAAAGATAAAAAAAATTTTGTTCACTGTACCTAAACCGTACTCGACGTAAACAATCCAAAAAGAGTGATCAACTTGGGCCACAATTATGATTCTCTAAACATTTATTGTTCAACGCACAAGAAAGACCATTCCTGTGTGACTACGTTTTCTGTGCTCTGATAAAAATATAAAAAGACGCTTCTGGAGCATTAGTCATGCCTAAAAACCGTGGAAAAAAAAATACACCCGTGTCAATAATTTAATCATATACGACCCCCGCGAAAATTGAAACAGGTACTGGCTGTGGCGGTAGCAAGGAGCGCGCGCGATCGATGATCGTTGGTTATAGATTGCGGTCAGTGACGCGTGAAGGGAGCGATGATGAGAGAGCCCTTTGCTCCCCATATACTGCAATACTGCAGCTGTAGTAGTGCATGCAAAGCGCCTGTGTGTATATACAGCTTGTAATGTCGAGGAACTGCGTATATATATATATAGGTATAATGAAATGCAGAAGATATCAGTTATACGTGCACGCAGTCACGCACGAGTGCCTGCCTAAGTATTAGAGGATCGGGAGAAAAAGAGAGCAGCTCCTTGGGCGCTCTCTTTACGCTTAGCGCTTGTTTTTTTTTCCCTCGGTCTTGCGTCGCGAGTTGACACGGTCCTCGAAAAATTTTGACTTTGAGGAATCATGTTTGCAGTAATTTTATTTTTCTCGCTCTAATCATCGCTAAAATAATCTTTACGCACGACTCGTGCATTTCGAGTGATAAAATTCATCACGTTTGCAGCGAGACAAGTGTGATTTCAAAAATTAATATATTTTTTGCGAAAATCTGTACAAAACTTTACCATGTACTATCAATATATGTACAACGTACGCACATAAAAAAAACTGCGATTCAACACAGCGCGAATACCTCTCTTGGCTTTCCTCAAAAACACGGCAAATTTTGCCCAACACCTTTCTCGCCTATACATATGTATATTCCGAAATCGAACCTGCGCCTCGATTCCCGTATACACCCAAATCAAAAACTCCCAAACGCAAAAACACGGAAGAATGACGATGAGGATGAAAAAAAAAAAGGAAGCACGGTCACGCGGCCGATTAATATTCACAGAGGCCCGCGCGTCTTCCGCAGCGGCACGCATATTTACACGCATATATACCCACGTTTCGCGCATCGCCGAGCCGCCGCCGCGCCGGTTCTTTCGGGGAACAGAAGGAGATCGCCGTCCGGATTTCGGACGCTGCTGCCGCAGCGGAGGAGGAGGAGGAGGGAAAGACGGACGGGAACCGCGGAGAGATGACACAAAGGGCGCGCCTCCTCCTTTCGACTCGCCCGTTGTTTTTTTCTTTCCCCTCGGGGCTCTCCCCTCCCTCTGTCTTTCGGCCGAAATGCCGTCGGCGACGCGTGCGAGGTTGCTGACGCGCGGAGTCGGGCGGGCGTTTTTTGCGAGCATCAGGGCCGGGGTTTTTTTTGTCCCCCCTCCTCCCCCGGTAGGTGGATTAGCGGCTCTGTTTTTTTCTCGGTCCTTCGATTGAAATCTAATTGTAGCGGGGCACAGGCGCGCAGGGTGGCGTCGCTCTTATCCATACCAGCGGAGCGACCCGGTGTTGGGTCGGTCGACGGGCAAGTGCATCTCTGCCGGATTGAGAGGACTCGCGGGAGGACGGCTGCGGCGGTGGTATGACGAGTGAAGCGGAGAACGGTCCGACGGCTGCACGCACGGCCCGAGATTTATGCGATTCTCTCCGCGCGCGCGCGCGCTTTGATGCTGATGCGCGCCCACTTTTTTTTTCGACTTTTCGTCCCTCACGGGTTTTTTTTTTTTTTTTTTTTTTTTTTTTGTTCTCGTCGAGACAGTGACGAGCGCGCGAGCTACGAATACGAATGGCGTTGGTCGCGGGGATGACGGATTTCGTACGAGTGCAGCGTTCGCGAGGAAAGGAGGGACCGTGATGTATCGATGATGACTTTTTTTTCCATCCGGCGTACGTAAGTTAATTGATTGTTTATTGGCGACTGTTGCTGATCGTTTAGTTTTTGCACAGCGTGGAGCTGAGACTGCGGTGGGTTTTTGCGCCGGTGAATATTGGCGCGTACTTCTGCACGAGGATCTTGAGGAGTGATCGTGATTTATGTACTTTTATGTTTTTTGTCCGCCAACACTTTGTGCAACAGCCCTGGATGATGTTTTGTTGTATGATACGTCGAAGAAATAATACAAACTATATTTTACGGCGTGTGGGATAAATTTTCCACGTCGACTGGCGCATTAGTCCAATGGGTTTTTCGAATTAATAAAACTTTTAAACCTTAGGGTGGAAAAACCAGGCTCGCTGCGGTAAACGCTTTAGGTACTCAAGTAAAGAGCCGTACGAGCAGCACGATTGACTGATTAAAATAGAAGAAAATATATGCGACAGTTTTGTGCTATTACGTAGTAATTTTTTTTTTCTTTATCCTTTTTCTCATTAAACACCAAGAATAATTATTTTGTACTCCAACGTGACAAATTGTTGCAAGTGCCGTTCATCACGACTGTTACAGCAGTTTAGAGAGTGGGGTCTTTTACATGCGCCAATGCAGGCTGCAGAATCAAAAATAACCGGTACTTATGAATATCGAGTCCAACGAAGCATAACGACGATCCGAGGCATCGTGCCCAGTCCGTCCGATAAGATCGCCGCTGACAGCAATAATAGGCAGGAAATTGAAGCTCGACAATCAGACACTTCTTTTAACTTTCTCCCTTTCCTTCGTTCATCCGTGGCCTGCGATATCTCCTCCGACGCATTGAAAATCAAACGAGCCGTTCGCCCTCCAATCGCTTCGATGCATCTCAATTGCTTTCTGCATGCAAAGGATATCATCGAAGGATTTTTTTTTCATTTTCAGTAACTAATGACTTATTTTACGTTCGCGACAAGTGATTACGGAGAGTATCTCTCGAAATATCGTCACCCTACGCCAGAGAGATTCCAATCGCCGGGAAAAAATAAGCGAGTGTGCCGCACGCGCGAGATCGTGTAGCCGCCGTTGCATTGTTCTCGCTGAAATTGTTCCGGGAAGCGCGCAACTGTGCATCGAAGAACACGCAGGGGCGTTTGGCAATCTTGATTTATGCGTCTTCGGGGTTGAATTAATTGCTCACGTAATTGAGTCAAAAAGGGAGAATCTGTAGCCGGTAAAAAAAATTGTGAGCTAGGTCGTCATAATCATGTTATTTAATGAACTCTGGCGATTACTGGATGCAACTCTGATGAATCGCGGGGGCTCGGGAAATAACGCGTTTGGTTACGTAAGAACAAAGATCCTTCCGATCTCTCCGTAATGCGGTAGTGTTTTTGTTTGCTTTGAAAACTTGAATTGTAAAGAACAAAAGGTGATTGTATGGTGAATCACTGCTGATGCCGTTTTTTTTACCTTAGTTTTGACTGAAAAACGCCATAACCGAAAAATGTTTCAGAAACGTGTTGCAAAAAAAAGTTATACCCTTTATATATTAGTACTATAGTACTTCTTTACCAAGCTCATACGGAGACTGGCACAATTCATGGTGGATAAAAATAGTAAAATATCTATTCATATCAAAATCAAATATGCATCGATTAATAATCAAAGTATGACGCTTTACACTTCTCTCGATGTATCGTATTTAAAAAAAAAATTTTCAAGTTACGATACTTATTCTTCTTACACGTTGAGTGACTCGACGAACGAAATCGAGGCAAGATAAAAAAAATAACATCAGTGTTCCTCCGCACACCGTTTCGCAAAGATTTCGACATCCCACCAGCCAGGATCCTCAATCTCACGAACGTGTATCCCGTTTCAACCTGGCCACGCAGCGAAATCCCCAAAAGACTTTTACTTTCTGCATCATCATCCTCGGATCAGCCGCAGCGCCGAACAAACGAAAGCAGCAGCAGCAGCAGCAGACTCGTGTATCAAAACTCGCCAAGACAGCAGCGGAGAGAAAAAGAAACTCCGCGGTTCGCATCGACTCCTCGCGATCAGCGGAGACGACGACCATTACTCATATTTCCGGCCCGCGCGCGCTTCCTTCTTCTTTCGCGATGGAACAAAAAAAAAAAAAAATAAGCAAAGACGACGGGACAGAGCCCCACCGCGTTGCGCGCTCCGACGATGGAGGCAAGCAAAGTGCAAACGATTCGCACGCGGCGCACTTTCTTCTCCTCCTCCTCCTCTGGGCTCGTAACACAATAACGCGTGCATGCGAGCGTGCATACGATCGAATTCGCGCGAGCGTCGAAGGACGTCGCCGTCGTTTCAGAGCTGCGACGCTGTGAGATGCGAGACGCGGCTGCTGCGCGCACACGCGGCAATGGCGCAACCCTCCGAAACACGTACACCTTTCTTCTCGCACGCGAGCGCGTAAAGTATTACAATATCGCACGCATATTATACACACAGGGATAGACGCGTCCGTGGGAAGTTTCGTATGCGCCAGCTGCGGTTTATGAACACAGCGACAAGGTGCACCGGCGCATCGCCCATTTTTCTTCTTTCTCTATTTTTTTCACCTCCCGCTCTGCGTCTCCCCTCCCCTCCTGCGCCCGTGTTCACAGCGTAACGCTGGATGACGTGTTTACGCGAGCTGTACGCGAGCTGTACGCGCCGAGTGTTTATAACGCATGTTATACGCGCAAGTATGAGAAGAGGATTTTTGACGGCTGAAGCTTGTTACAAAATACGCTTCCTGGTGCGTTGTGTCGCTTCTTTCGCTCTGTCTATCGCGCACGGCGTTGCGTAATAATCCCGCAGGCAGCCCGCGCGGCGGCGTTGGCTCGGCATGAGATCGTGTTGTGTACGACTTGGTCGCGGTGTAAAAATTCGGCGGTCGGAACGTTACATCTTTTTTTCTCCCCGCTACTTTCGTGTGCTCATTGTTCTTCCACTGGATCGGATGTATCGAACAGCGATATGTGCTTTCTCGTGTTTGTCTATTTTTTTTTTTTTCGGAAAAGTTGTTTTCGATCGATCTCCAATGGGGGAACAATCTTTCACGATGTACCGCAGGGGCAAAAAAGAAACGGTTGGGTAATGATTAGGATCGGCAAACAATTATTTATTCGAACTTTTATCATCTAAAATATACTAAAATGTTTATTACTACTCTGGATACGTTCATAAATATTGGAGACACATAAATATCAATTAACGATGCTTCCAAACTAATTAGATTTTCCCATAATCATCGAAAAAAATCGCATAGTGGGTATATATGTTGGTACAAATCTTAAGAAGCTTTTGCTATCATTTCAAAGTCGATTTTTTTCTGGCTTGAAAAAGAATAACTACGGAATTTCGTATACTGTACAATAATATGTCGAAGACGCTCGCGTTTATTATTATAAAAAGTTCAAAATCTTCAAACCAAACCAAACTTTAATGCTTATAGAAGTACAATTATTTCTTCTGTGAATACACTCACAAATAAAACAGTTGAGCTAGAGTTAATAGCGGTCACGTATTTTTTACAACAGTTTAAGTAACACGCCAAAGAAAACCTTGACGTGACCGAGCAAAAAATTATGTCAATTGAGCCAATTGTGCAGTGCCGTACCGTAAGTGCATTTTCTCTGTCGAGACACCGCATTGGACGTTTTTCGTGAATGTTCTCTCGGACGATTGTTGAGTTATATTTAGAAAACTTTTTCGAACGGTCAATAAAACAGTTCATTCCGAAACGAGAAAAAAACTACAAAGAACAAACGACCATATCGGCAAGTACTAAGGGCTCATTGAGTGCGCGATGAAACCATAAAACTATGCCAGAACGCAGTTTGAATTTTGTGCGCATTCTTTGGCTTTGATTATACAGCGACTATCGTATTACTGTTTGTCCAAACAAAAGACGTCCCTCTTTTTTTTCTGTCAACAAAAATTACTATTGAGTCAATACGAAATCGCTCATCGTGACTTATGATAAAAACATACCTGAAATAACAAAACGCGCTTTAGCATTATAACAATCAGTGTCATCCTTTCCTCATTTTACGGATTTTTCATGCAAAAAGCGCGCTTTTTCCAAGGTATTATGATGATTCGCTAATTGCAACAGACGAATTTCCGGTTTTCCGCAGTATCTCGCTATCCGCACGTGCATCACATAAAATTAGCGTACTTGCGCGCACGAAAGAGAAAAAAAGAGGCGTCGGAGGCACGGAGCCCGTTCGAGTGCGGTATTTATTTACAGGAAATGCTCGTACGGGCCCATTGTCGCATTTCTTCCGTCTCTTTTTTTCTCGATCAGTTAATTACGTGCCAGCAATGGCAACAACCGAAAGTCAAGGGTGGATGTTACATGTGCTGCATGATGAATCGGGCCCACGACACGTGCACTTTTCATTTTCTTTTCGTTAGAATCTCGTCCCTTCTTTTTTGTGTACTGGATAAGCTTCAAATGTAAAAAGGAGAAAACGCTTTTCTTCTCCCGTTTTTTGTTATCTTACGCTACTGAGACAATAGGTCCTTTTTTCTATTGTACGATCGGGTATGGAGACGCAGCGTAGCGAGACTCTATTCCACGCTCGACGTATCTCGGGTATTTTTACTGTGATTCACGACACCTACGTGAACCTTAAATCGTCATCGCTACAGGGACCATAATGGGTCGACTTTGTGTGCAGACAAGCGACTCAGCTCGAAAAGCGAATCACAGTGAAAACATAATACATCGCTGGCTTGCGCAAGGTCGAGAAGAATGTATTTTTTGACCTTCCTTGTTGCACTTTTTCATGTGTGACGCTCTGACACTTTGCTGATCGTGTGCTTTAATTTTATTACATAATCAAGTATGTCGGTATAGTTAATTAGAACTTGGCAAATATATAGGCGATGGGCATGTATTTAGTGTTTAAATACTCAAATACCAATCTTGAATAATTTTGAGCCCTTGACAAAGTATTATTTACTACATTTATAAATACGCATTTATAATTATTGTATGTAAGTATAAATTTTGCATTTGTAAATAAATCCTGAATACAAGATTTCTTTTGTAATTCAGTATTTATCAATACAGCAGTCAATACATTTAAGTGCGCATTCGTGAACTGCACTTAAAAATTCTGTATTATCTTTAAATACTATATTTGATTTTGTATTTGAGTATTTGGATAAGTATTTTTATTTATTAATTCATGCACCCGTTCCATTATTGGTTTTGCTAAAATAAATTTATGTATTACATATACTTGTTTAATGTTTAGCAATTCACAAAAGATGGTTAACCGTATCCTTACACAAATAGCACTATCGATATTCAACATTTTGAAAAACGTAATGGAAATATTAATTAAGTTTCAAAGCTATTATTTTAATCAAAGAAACTTTCATTAAAAGGTGTATTGAGTAACGATGAATATTTTGATAAGGACAGTAAAAGTAGGTTGGATTCCATTGCTGGGATTACATTCAAGTCGGTCTCTCATGAAAGTGGAGAAAGTTTTTTTTTTAGCACTCCGCAAGCCGCTTAACGCAGATCTAATCATGTTTGTATTCCTTTCCCTTTTCATAATAACTATGAATCTAATTATTTCTGTCGTTTTTTACGATAAAATTGACATTGAGATTTCGAAAGTCGACTTTGTGGTAGAAACTTCGTGACCGAGGTGATAAAGCGAGAGTACGTACTTTATAAAACACATCTGCCATTGAATCAGGAAATTTCTGCCTTTCAAATGATTGTACAGAAAAATATTATAGACAGCTTTTTGAAATAATTTGAATATTCATTAGGGTTCGTGAATTGATTCGTCGGTTTTCACCAGTTTTACCTGTGATAACAATTTTAAACCCGATGGATAAAACATAACGGATATGTATTTTTTCTGGCTTCTTAATAAAGAAGCTTTTAATATGTTAAAACTATGGATCCTCAACCTTCAAAGTAACATTTTTTATAGTCCAAAGAATATAATTAATACGAATGGATACAAAAGTTTAAGTTGAAAAATTATTTTTAGAAAATAAAAAAAAATAAAAAGTATGACCCTAAGAATGGAATAAGGTTTTTAATGCGAGCAACAACAAAAAACTCACTTGCATCACAACCTTCAATTTTTAATTATAAAAGTAATTTTCTGATAAGAAAGTATGTAGATGACATCGTTCTGAGATAGAACACATATTGGATTTTTCAGAAAAGTGAAGGTCATACTTTTAATAATGTGATCATTTATTGAAAAGCTGATAAAAAATCCATGGAAAACTTTTTTTTTTTTTCTGTTGAAACCGAGTTTTAAAGCCGTAATAATTAGCCAAAATGCGAATGTTTCTGCATTCAATCGAAATGCTGAGAAAGTTGACGTGAAACGTCTCATTGTAATTTCTTAGCGAAATGATTCTCGTGGGAATGTGACTCTCTCTTGAATAAAAACATCTGGATTTCAGTTGAAGATTTTTTGTATTAGATAGTGATTATATTAAATAGCCATGTAAAAAGTTTTATTCGGTCGATTTATAAGTTGAGTAAAATTGTCGAATATTTGTATAAGTTATTCATAAATATCCATCAGTATTCAGGCGACTCCTTCATTTCATAAATTTTTGTAATTACATCCCTACGATTTGCCTTTCGAAATAAATAATTATGTACAAGAATATTAAAATAGACCCGTTAACCATCAGATTTCATGCTGAAGGTTTATTCAATCGGTCCTCTACGTCATACAGGCGCTCGAGAAATGTTGTTTGCTCGAAACGCTTTAATTCAAAGCAATTGCGGCTAATGGAGTACTTTGAGCTTGTAGTAATTGGCCCCGGTACTTTGCAAGCACACTCTTATGACGTTAAATCAATAACCGAACTTTTCCTACTGTGCAGAAAGTATTCCACAGAGTATACATGCAATATATTTAATACTTATGATACGATGGTTGGATATCGCCCAATACTATCTTAGCTGGAATATACACTTGGTTGTGATTTGCAGGAAATAATATTACTTTTGCAGTAGTTTTATCCACTACTTAGCTATATTTAGGGAGTAACTAATTTCGTTTATAGTGATTCTTTACTTTTTTTAAGAATATTAGATTTTTCGGGGTTACTGCAATTGTACATACAATTTGAAGCGTATCAGATCTGTAATTGTCATCGTATTATTAACAAAATATTATGTTGCTTTTTTTAAGATATGAAAAAAAAGGAACTACTAAAAACTGCTGCTAATTGATAGTTGTAGAAACAATAATTGTCACTTGTTGAACGAGACAATGCGCGTATTATTTTACTGAAACACAACTTTTAACACGAAGTATTTCCAAATAAATCTCAAGATTGTTTATTATTTATTTCAAATGAAAATAAAAACTTTAGTCTCGAAAAAAATTACTTCTATTATTTGTTTGAGACCCACTTTGTATGGACACTTTGTTTTACTCTTTTTTTTCTCAACATAAATCTGATAAATCTCTTAAAATAAATTGTTCATTCAATAACTACTGTACTCCAATATTTTTAAGCACGAATGATCTAAAGTATCGCTGTATATTTTCATCAGAACAAAAAGCATAACTAGTCTACTTTGTGTGTAAAAAAAATTATAAAACTGACATATCCCGATGCTGGTCTGAATTGTATAGTCTCTCTTTGCATATTTGAACTCGTGTAGATACAAAGACATGTATTGCAATCATATTATCTTATACAGGTTCTGAAGATATCTGAAGTTGCGTATCTTAATAAATTACAATTTTCGGACTCCTTTATTTTACAAAAAAGAATGAACTATTTATTTAATTCCTTCCAAATTGTAAAAAAAAGGAACTACTAAAAAAAAACAATTGGCGATGAACATAAATTGAGATTTTGAACCAGAACTTATTAACTTAAAATTTGTTTGAGAAAAGTTTTTAATTTAATCGAAATAAAAATTTTTTAAGATATATTTTTATCCGGAATGTAGTTGTAACGATTTAACTGAATAACATTGAAAATAGCAAAAAAACATTTTCTACATCACCATAAAAATTAGCATAACATTCCACAATATAATCTAGGTTATCTAGAATATAAGAGTTACAAATTAGAAAGTTAATAATTTTCAATGACAAAAAACATGAAAACGTTAACTGAAAAGATCGATACGCGCGCCAATAATGTAAAAAACTTAAATTTCGAGCTTTTTCGTTATTAAAAATTTTTTGATCTTCAAAAATCACCAAGCCTGACATATTTTGCAGCTACTAGAAAATAAACTGTATTTTAACTTCACTGGTGATAGTAAAAACCAATAATTAGAAGCTCAGTATCGATTCAAAGGAACACGAATACATTCGTACTCAATAATAATTACACCATGGTCCAAGTCAAAACCGTAGTAAGTAGTCGTCGTGCTTCATACGAAAAACTATAGATTTTTACAGTAACTGAGACAGTTGCTTTGTCACTTTTCCGCTGACAAGTCGCAATAACTCTTCAAACTATCACTCATCTTATTAGCCTCCTCTATCAAAATATCTCCCGAGCCCGACTTTAACCTGTTGTTTCAGTACTCTCTAAAAAAAAACTTGACTTTCAACTCTCCTGCCAGCTGACGAAGATTCCCTTGGCCATCGAACGCACGACGTCACCAATGACCGCGGCAGTACGTAACGTCACGATAGGGGAGCGACGACACCGCGACTGCGTCACAGCAGCAGAGCATCGTATATAGTTCTGGTATCTATACCGCATGCACCGTCGCACAACGTCGCGCACTGCTCGACGCTCGGCGGCGCATGCACGCGTCGGCGCCGCGATAAGAGCAAAAAGGCCGTGTACGTGAACGCGGGAAGGTCAGCTCGAAAGCCGGCAAAATTCATTGTCGCCCGGCGTAGGTTTCGCGGATGTTGTGTCGGACACATCTATTTAATGCACAGCGCAACTGCACTAGCTTCCCTTTCCTCCTCGTTTGCGCAAAATTGATGCGCGCGTGTGTCTATTCTACGCGAATAGATCCTTGCACGTCCGGCATGTATATACGCGACGTGTGACGGCCGTCGGTTCGACTGCGATGGTGTTTTTTTCGCTACAATCGCCGGATCCAATAAGAACGCGGAGTGCGACAATTGTCGTTTCTTTGTTGTTCCTCGCGCACTGTTGACTCTGCAGTGCAGATATCGTGGATTGATTCGATTTTAATGAGTATTGTGCGGACGGGAACTGGCAGTTCAGTGAATTACGAGCCGAAAAGTATAGCACGATCCCGAGCACGATAATTTGACATCACGTTGATTCAATAATTACGAGGTTCGCGGGCCCGGCTGTGTGTGCGTCAGTTCGTGTTGTCATCGCTTTTGGGAAAAACAGATACGGAATACTTGTTTCTAACTGTAAAATGTAAACAACCGGATAAAAATGATGAACCGATAAAAATTAAAAAGACACGATACCACACAAAACATGCCTTCATTATGATAAGACATAGGGGATATCTCTTCAGGGGAGTTTATCCGAGAATTAACCGACAGAAACGCCCAAAACTTTGTACTACATCACTTTGTCTCAAAATAATGGTCAACATTTGAAAATATCAAGCATCGAAATTATAATATTCAATATGGCAAACATTGAAAAAAAACTAGATAAACCACGAACACGTATATTAATTTTGTTTAATCTTGATTCAATTTATTCCTTGTTTTTCAAACTAAATTACAGAGATACTGCAAATTTTGAGCACCAAAGAAAGTTTAAGTTTTGTCCTCGGAAATTTTGGATGAATTTTTTTTCTCAAGAAGTAAGCCATCAACATTTTGCCTCCATAGAGATTGCGGCAAAAATTTCGTCCCTGAAAATTTAGGCAAAAATATTGTCCGGGACCCTTTATTTGGTTCGATGATTAAAAAAATTCAATCACAAACAATTGTATTTCATAGCCGTTATTGTACAGTTAGCCCTCGTCCGTGCGAGGTCGCAGGTTATAACGATCGCCTCCAAATACCTGCCCAGCAAACATCGCTACGAACCGCGCAACAAGCGCCAATATACATTAGAATCGTGTGCTCTCCTGCGCATTTACCAGTGCTCCGAGCGCCCAAAGCGCGCCTTTCTAAAATAAAAACACTTTCGCTGAGGCCACCAAGTTTCGACACACCCAGCCGATGCGAGACCCCTATGGTATCCACCGTCATCGCGTTCGGCGCGAAAAAA